>VUQS01054570.1:1870-15656 GCA_015108495.1 Heterochromis multidens | reverse complement strand
AGGTCCAGATGTGGTCTGATCATAGGTCGGAGCTGGTCGAGGATGAGTCTTTCCAGGGGTCTTCATGACGTGGGAAGTCAGTGCCACAGGTCTGTAGTCCTGGGGGCCACTGGGACATGGCATCTTTGGTACAGGATAAGGCAAGACAAGGCAACCGGCATCTAGTTAAAATGTCATCCTCTTTCTTGTCACCTCAAGCCTCATGTCCTGAACTGAAGACCCTGAATCCTCCCTTAGTTATGCTGCAATAGGCCTAGGCTGCTGGGGGTTTCCCATGATGCACTGAGTGTTTCTCTTTCTCTCACCGTGTTTTTACACCTCTCTGCATTTAATGAGCTACTATTAATCTCTGGCTCTCTTCCACAGCATGTCTTTCTCCCTTCACCCCCAACCGGTCGCGGCGGATGGCTGCCCCTCCCTGAGCCTGGTTCCGCCGGAGGTTTCTTCCTGTTAAAAGGGAGTTTTTCCTTCCCACTGTTGCCAAGTGCTTGCTCATAGGGGGTCGTTTGATTGTTGGGGTTTCTCTGTATTATTGTTGGGTCTTTACCCTACAATATAAAGCGCCTTGAGGCGACTTTTGTTGTGATTTGGCGCTATAAAAATAAAATTGAATTGAATTGAATTGAATTGAAGTCAGGGCTCTAACACACAAAAACGTGCATAAACACGCTTATTTATTCCCAATACTGTCGCAATTACTTATTGTCAGCAGAAATGCTGCCCTCGCATCTCCAGACAGCTGACAACGAGCTGGCTAAACAACTTATAAGCTAACATTATGCCAGCTAATGTTAGGATTGATTGTCCTAAAAATCAAACTTTCCCTCTGATAAAAAACTTGATTACATTTTAGTTTAGCTTATTCACTAAATGTCTGAGTCGAGCAATGTCAGATCCACTTCAAAGAAAGTTTCACTAACACCGGCTACCAGCATCTAACAGCATCAAAAACAGCAGCTTACAGAGGCTAACAGTGGCAAAAAAACAAAGTTCAGGATATCCTCAACAACTCATCGGACAGAAGTGAGCTTCACTGATTCATCGACTCATATCAGACTCCTTTCACAAAGTTTTACAGTCTCCTCCAGAGTAACTTTTTTGAGTATTTTAATGCAATTGTCTGACAAATAACAAGCTTTGTACTGTGGTTGATGTGCAAAAAGGCTGTGCTTCAGTTTTGGTGAGTATTTTATTTGTATGTTACTTGGCACTAATTATCAGTTCTGTGTCTGAGTGATGCATCCATGCAGTCTAGGGATGCACCTTGCTAATCATGCTTGCTAGCTAGTTAAACTTAAACTTAGTACTCCATCCTCTCATCCAAATTTGGTCACTTCTTGTTCTCACAAAATCAAAAACAGCCACAGACATAATGCTGAAACTGAGCTTTTGAAATGGGACTCTGGAACCAATAAGGGATGTCACATTGGTCCATCTTTTATATACAGTCTATGTGATGCACAGGGAAGAGAGAGAGAGAGAGAGAGAGAGGGGAAAGGGTAAAGAAAAAACACAAGAAAAGAACCAAATACTGATTTGATTAGCAAACTTATGAAATACATTTAAATGAATGAGTTTATCTTCAGATTCTATGGAAAGATAATGACTAAAGTTCAAAACTAGTGTGACAACAATAGACTGACATCTTGAATAAAGATTTGTTTACTAGTTAAGAAAAAGTCAGAAATTTTAACAAATACTGCAGCATATGATGAGAGTTATATTCTGCTGAAATTTATTTGGGTTATATAAACAATATTAAAACCACTTAATTTATGGTGTTCAAAGAAGCACTTCAATAAGGTGAATCCAAGTTTGGTGTGCACTGAGATTTATGGTGGACTCATGAGGAGATATCTCCAGAGCAGGTATGCAGTTCAGCATGCCATGAAGAATCTGATAATGAGGATATGTATGGGTTCGGGTGTGTTTGAAAGTGTCTGTCTAAAGGAGTTACTTAATATAACTTATGATGGTCTAGTGAACAGTGAAAATAAAAACAGTAAAATAACATTAACTGTCTATTTACACACTCAATAAAGCCTCAAAAAGGAAATTTCCTGATTCTTTTCAGTTTCTAAAATTAAAATAATAGTCCTGTTTGTTGACCTTTCTTATCCTGCTGGTCATGCAAAGTTTTAAAGATCATTGTAATTCACTTTGTCAGTTAAATGGTGTGTGAGGAAAGGAAGCAGTTCTTCTATAATTCGTCTTCAGCTTGCCACTTTTATAGTTTCAGGTTGAAGGTCAGTTTTAGCCCATTCTTGTGGATTATTGACTTTTGCATAACTGCTGACTGTCTCAAGAGATAGCCACTGTTGCTCACAATCATTTATAAACTATAAACATTTTTTTATTATTGGGCCTCTAGGCTTAAATTCCTGTAATCCTTCTATCTGCATATTCAGGGAGCTACAAAATCTAGCACCAACCTTGACAGAACTTCCGATCGGTCTTAAACCTGCTGCTTATTGAGTTGATCCCCATCCATGATGAGCTCCATGGTTGATTTGGCTACATCATGATTTACAGTATTAGTTAGCTGAAGCAAAAGAAGCCATCTGAGAATTCTCACCTGGCAAGAAGAAAAAGAAACGCTGCTCTCACAACAGAGGTAACACCTGCCTCAGGAGCCAGCTCTGGTGGACCTAGATACACCCATCTTGTTAACCCTGTCCAACACCCAGCGTGTTATATCAACTGCAGAATCCAAACCCTAAAGTCCTGTTTATTCATCAGCCGGCCAGTCTTCCTCATGCTTTTCCTCCTCATCAGCGAGGCCAGACCCCTGTTTCGATGTTGTTGATGGCAACAAGGTTCTGCTGGGAAGATTGAGAAGTGTAATCCCAGTCTCCACTTTATTTCTCCCTGCAGCTGCAGTTTTTTTCCAATCCTAGCAGGGACTCTCCTTTCTTTTAATGGATTATTAGCTACTTAGGAATATACAAACCAAGACTCTAGTGGTTTTTAGCTGGGTTTTTCCAATAATCAGGGCTTTGCTGACCTACAGCCAAAGAACTGTCATCCTCACAAACTTATGCTTCCTCCACTGCTGGCTCATATGTACATGTTATGACATAACCTCTTGGGCTCTGTTTATAAACTCTCTCGTTGTGTTACTTCAAAGCAGCAAATCTGTGAAGCCTCAGTTGGCCTTACTGCATGTCATGCAAGTCTATTTGCCTTTCCCACGATTGCTGCATGTACTCTCTCTACCTACCTTTCAATGTATGCACACTGAACATATGCACGTAGTTGTTTTGGGGGTCTTTGTGGCTGCACTCCTTGCTTCGGGCTTTCACTGTATTCACACTGAAGGGAAAGAAGTTGTGATCTGCCTGGCTTATCCACTCCAGTTAGGCATAAAGTGGAAGTCCTAGAAGAGAGCCATACTGCCATATATAAAATGCTACAGATGGAAATTATTTTCTTTGACCAAACAGTCCTGAGTGATTGAGCAAAGTGTTTGCTCAGGCAGGCCATAAAGTAAAACTCAGCCCACATTCCCAGTGCATCAGCTGATTTTCTTTCTGGCCCACATCAGCTGATGGCTCAGCTGATGCCCTTCTAGGCATCCAGTTGGCAATTCTAATATATCCTATTAAAGCTGCTTTAGCCTGTCAATCCAACCCTGCTTCCTCTGCAAGCTGCTTTGCAACCTGCCGCCACCCCAGCTCCTCCTTTTTAAGCCACGCCTGACTTAATGTCATCTCTGGTGCCACTGAAGCCAGCTCTGTTCTGTGCCCAAGGGGATCTATGTTGCTGCTCTCCCTGCCTCAGCCTTTCCATGTATACACACTGAAGAGCAGGGAGATGCGGTCCCTTACCTTTCATGTACGTATGTGGAAGGGAAGGGAGCAAAGCTATACAGCCAAATATAAATTACTACAGATGGAAATAATTTTCCTTGACTAAAATGATTCTGACTGAAATACTATTATTTGGTTTGCAGCATCTGGCAGGGCTGCTGGATCATGATATATAGTATATGGTTCAAATGTTGAAATAAGATTTTTTTTTCCCCGGCTTTTTCAATAAGACAACACAGCACTGAAAATATTGTGCAATATCTGTTTGCACACTGAAATTCAATATTTGTTCATAGTGAAAACAATGTGGGCTTCTGACAGTTTGACTTGTCATCCAACAATTTTCTTTTCATCTGCTCTACACTGGGGATTTAAAGGATGCATATCACTCTATTGTTATCATAGTTTGATCAACGTATTACCTTTGGTTCCCAGTCATTAGCTACAAGAGAATGTGTTGGATTATGTTCAGATGTGAATGGACGCGTAAGTAGAGTATTAGCAACAGCACTATTTTTTTTCTCTAAGGCAGTGATTAAAACTTGAATATGTAAGAAATTGTATGAATCCATTTGGCACTTATGAAATCTAAATCTCTATGATCCAAGAGATATGTTGCCAATTACAGTTTAATTTCTTGTTAACTACATGATTTAAGATGTTAAATTTTATCGCTGTTCATAATAAAGACATTATGAAAATTAAATTTCCATTTTAAAACATTACAGAAAACATTTGTTTCATCTGTGGCACTACTTACTTTCAAAGTTATGTAACTAGTTTATATCCCTTGTGTGCTGCAATTTTGTGTCACAGTTGGTGCTCATAATCACTTCAGTATGAATATGGCAGAAAGAAATGCACTGAGCATATTTCAAAGAGAACTCCACATGTGTAAAAATAAAAAGGAAGGATTTACAATGTTTTGGGGCTTGTTTTGAGTAGAAAATCATTACCTAGTGTTGACTAAACCAGACTGTCTGACTACGTTCAAACAAATGTCATTTGTTTTGTCTTCATTAGATATTTTGCCTTTCATTTGATTACTTTAACGGTTTCATGCTAAGCTTCAGTGGTTTCTCAAAGTACAATACTGGCACAGAAGAGTACTGCAAGGTTTGCCAGTGCACCATGACATCACTGATTTTTACAGGTGCAACAAAGTGGGCATCTAATGCCACCCATCCATTGTCTGAGTAGGTAAATCACAGCTTGTTCGAGTCAGCTTTTGGAAATTTTAAAAAGCATGTCATGTCATGTGCATAGTACCCATGTGTATGATAACAAAACAAAACAAAACAAAACAAAACTGTGAAACAGTGGAAACTACCCAGTAGAAAGCCATATAAGTAGTTTTTCACAGAAATTATATTCATTTTCCTAAACTGAGACACTGTGAGGGTCAGTCTGCCCACTACCTGCAATCCCTTTAGTTCATTTTATCTTTTGTTAGTATAACAGAATTAGTTGAAGAAACTTCAAACAATCTTGTACATTTTGATTTCCCATTTTTATATTTTGAAAAAAATTAGTGATATAATTATATAGTCACTGGACACCTTATTAAGTACACTTTGCTGGTACTCAGTCAGACCCTTTTTTCTTTCAGAATTGCCTTAGTTCTTCTTGGCACAGATTCAACAAGAAGCTGGAAACATTCCTCACAGATTTTGGTCAATATTGACATGACAGCATCACAATTGCTGCAGATTTGTCGACAACGCACATGATGTAAATCTTCCATTCCACCACATCCCAAAGGTGCTTTATTGGACTGATATCTGGCGACTGTGGAGGCCATTTGAATACAGTGAAAGCAGCCTGGCCATTCCCCTCTGACCTTTGAATTCAACAAGTCATTTTCACACAGAAAACTGCCACTTACTGGATATTTTTCTTTTTCAGACCAATTTCAGTAAACTCTAGAGATGGTTATGCAGGCAAATCCCAGTAGATCAGCAGTCTCTGAAATACCCAGAACAGCCCATATGGCACCAACAAACATGTCCCATTCAAAGTCACTTAAATCACCTTTCTTCCCCATTCTGATGCTCAGTTTGAACTTCAGCAGGTCATCTTGACCAAGTCTACATGCCTAAATGCATTAGGTTGCTGCCATGTGAATGACTGATTAAATATTTGGTTAACAACCTATTATTAGGTTTACCTAATAATAATGTGTCCTGGGAGTGTATTTTCCACCCCTTGTTAGATGAAAGGCGAGTCTGTTATTCGTCTCAAGCCTAAGACAAAAGATTAGGTAAAAGAAAAAAGGAAATGAAAAGATTTCATGTAATAAGGAAAAAACATTGCATCATTAATCCTCTAAACGGTTGTTTTCTGAAGAATAGTAAGATGAGCCTTTGATGAACAGACCCTGAATAATTGAGAGGGAGGTGACCTTATATTTATGACAATTAACACTGTATGCATAATTAGCAATTATCAGTTACTTTACATAACACTCTGACAATAATTGCAAGGAAAAGATGACTGCGGAAATAATATTTGACAATTTGCGAGCCGTTTTTAATTGAGTCAACCAGTTTCATTCACGTCTCAGGGATGGATGGTAATTGTGAATGGCTTAATAAAAACACAATTAGTGGATGATACAGTGCCACATTAAAATGCAGAATGTGTTTTTTCAACAAGCAGCATAAGTTTAGAATTAAATAAATGTGAGAGGACTCAGGGGAGAAGTGACTAATGGTGTCAGTGCTCATGTTTACTTTGCTCCCTTTCATCCCACCCTGAGTTTTTCAAATGAGAAACAGATTTCAACAATAACACAGATGACATGTTAAATGGTTGTAAACACGGTTGCCTGCAATTAGTCTAAGCTCTAATGCTTATATCAAGAGATGCGACACAGGTGTTTTTGAAGTCATCTACTTGCAACCGTGAGCCAAAGGACAGAAGGAGGTGTATGTGCTGTCATACATTTGTCTTTGTAATTCATTTTGGCCTGTAGTCACTTTGGCCAAACCTTCAAAAGAATGTAAGTAGTTTTTAAGCATTTTTCTATTTTCCCCCTTTTGTTGTGTTTATTGGAGAGATGGCAAGAAATGAGAGAAAAGAAGAAGTGGGAAATGACATGCAACAAAGACTTTAAAGCCCTAACCAATGAGGGTGTCCCCAGAGGGCTGTTTGAGAATGAATTAGAATTAGGTTTGTGTGCAGGTACTGTGCAAAAGTCTTGAGCCACACCATTTCTTTATATATTGCTAGGAAAATGGGAAATAAGTGCAGCAGTTTATTGAAACATGTGCAAACATAAATGGAAATAGAGCATATAAAACAAAACAGAGTTTGTACAATTCTAATGAGCTTGAAACTCAATATTTGGTATGACCACCTTTATTCTTCAAAACAGCCTGAACTCTCTTAGGCAGCGTTCTTGTCATTTCTTTAAGTAATCTTCAGGAATAGTTCTCCAGGCTTCTTGAAGGACATTCAAAGCTCTTCTTTGGATGTTGGTTGCTTTTTGTTCCATTCTTTGTCAAGATGATCCCACACTGCTTCCCTCCACCGATGGCTGTAGGTGCTCACTGTTGTACCTTTCTCCTGACCTCCTCCCTGCATACTGTTGATAGTTAGAACCAAAACTTTCACATTTGGATTCATCACTCCATAAGACCTGTTCCACTGATTTGCAGTCCAGTTCTTGTGTAATTTGTCACTTTTGTCCTCCACTTGTCCAGTTTCCTCAGTTTTTTTAAGGACACACTGCACACCATGCCAAGATACGCCATGTTTTCAGGTAATAGCTCTTTGGGAATCACCTTGTTGGTGCAAAAATTTTATTTTATGCCTGTCAAACTGTGTTATCGTTGGTATTTTTTGTAGATTTAACTAAAGAAATGGGAACAAATTATGTGTTGTTTTATGCTGCAACAGGTTCTAGTAACAAAGTACCTAAAGATACAATTTAAAATTGGTTCTTTGCTAAGTTGTCTGTTATGTGTTGTGTCAACAGACAACAGACAAAGAAGAGCTTTGAAAAACCTTCAGAAAGCCTGGAGAACTATTGCTCAAGACCACTTTGAAAATTACAAGAAAGTCTGGCTACTTAGAAGCAAAATAAAAAGAAATGAAGGGTGGCTCAATACTTTTGCACAGCAGTGTATTTTTAGCAGAGGATAAAGCTTTTAATTAAGTGACAAACTGATTTCCTTTACAATTTAATCTCATATTAGCAAACAGCCTTTTACATCTCAGAAAACTGACTAGTGTATATCTAATATTTACTGTTTGCTCTGTTTTTGTCTTCACTAACTGAGTATGTGGCATAGAATATGCAGTTTTTCGATCTTCTTCGCTTAGAGGCAACAGGAACTACACAAGGAGAAGCAAATCCTTTTTCAAAAAAATTGGGCAGATCCATTGTTGATATAAAAAATATTTATTACAGCCTGTATGTCCGTGATAGTACTGATATACAAACAAAACCTTTCTGCAACAAGATGCGTGTTAGCCTCATACTCCCAGTTAATCATGTCATTAATCATAGTGACATATCGTGGATACCTCTGAACTTGACATTCATTTGAAGCAGGGGTCAAGAAAGTATAAAATACAAGTAAACAAAGCTGAATCCTCAAGTGAACATTTCTGATTCTGATCTGAAATCGCATGGCTAATAAATGTAAATGTCAACATGTTAAACAGATGTGGTATGAAAATTATGTACAAACACTGAGATGTCGGTTTAAATTATCTGAATTACAGCTTTGGTTTCCTTTAGTTTATCTAACATGCAGACAAATAACATATTCCTCTTTTTGATGTTTAATGGATGCAATAAGAGATGCTGCATTTGGTGTTTGCTGTTGAACGAAAGTCTAGAAGTATGGATATGAATTAGATGCAGTCTTCTAAGTCAAGTGCATGGCCTACTTGATGCTAATGGCTTCCATGCTATCCATTTCAGTGCTGCCCTCTGCCTTTTAAACAAATAAACCTGGTGATCTGGTGGAGATCTGGTATCATTCAGGTTCAGTTTATAGACACATGCTTCAAATTCTGCTTCCGTGACTGTTTTCAATTACACGAGGAAGGAGAAAACAGGGAGTAGGACATATTTCCAAGTTTTGTAATGGGAACTGCAGTGTTTTTGTATATGTTCAGAACTTGATCTTGCAGCTATTACAAGCTGAGAGACAACAGCACTTGTGTTTAATTTTAAGTGGATATCATTAAGAAAACCAACTTGCATAGATTCTCATATCTGAGCAATTGCATCTACCACATAGACTGTATGTAAAGGATGGACGTAGTTTCCAGGTCTGAAAGGTAAAGCCAATGCAGAAGTACCTTAAATCTACAAATCTTTCAAATGGCTAACAGGAGGTGATTCATCTTGTTGCAAAAAGAATTCCAGCCATTTATAAATCTATGAGAAAACGACCCTGCCACTCACTTGTTCTCTGACCTCAGTAAACACTTTTACTGAGGTGAGTTTATGGGCTCAGTAGCTAGTTTCAAGAATTACCAAATACATCACAAAGTTTATTTTGTCATTTATGGTACTCATTATAGTCAAAATTACCATAAAGCAGGGTATTTTGTGATTGACAATCTATTATCTTATGACCATGTAGAGTCGGTTTGTCAGTCAGACCCACCTCGCACTCATTTCAAAACACCATGATGGCTGTTAATTACGGAGGACCAGGAGAGTCACACACATAGAAAAAAAAGCATTTCGTGATTTAATAGTGAATTGTGCAATAAAATATGCATTAGTAAATTCATTTACAAATTATTTTTTAATTTCTTTTATTTATTTAGACATTAATAAAGTAATTCATTATTTGATAATTTAATGGAAAATAAAAAGAGTAATTCTAAATAAATATTTCTAAATGAACTATTAATCTGTTAATGAATACTTTAAATCAAAAATCCTCAAAAATAAAATCCTCATGTCAACAAACATTTTCAAATTACAATTTAAAAAACTGATTTTCAAAATCTTTTTTAAAATGTTATTTAAACAAGAGAAATAAGTAAATGGATTAAAAAACTGAATTATGAATACAGATTTATTTCTGACATTTAAAATGGTGATTCCGCTACTCATTTTCAAATACATTTCCATACTGCATTTCCCTTTCCTTTTTGCTATGGGATTAACTATCATTTTAGCTAATGTATTAGCTTTAGGATTAACTTCGGGATTGGCTATAGAATTAGCTAACAGATTAGCTATCCCATTTAGCATTTCTCTTTTGGTCTTTGGAGAAAACTCAATGCAAATTAGCCACGCAGTGTGATGTAAGGAGACTCCTGTTAAGTTTATTACAATATTACATCCCAGCAATACTAGCTAGCTACTATTTTTATACACAGTGTTAGAGCAACAGCTCCAACCTACAGCCTTTAAAATCATGATTAAAATGCTGTCTGTAAACACATCAGTCCAGATGTTACCACATTACTTTCTGATACTTAAGAGTGAAAAGAATTGAGATGGTGATTACAATGATAGCTGTCAGTTCTGTCATTCCTCATATTACTGCCCTCTGACAAGGCAAAGAGGAGACACTATTGATTTAAGTTAATTTGTTTTAATTACACGAGTGCACACATTTCTGGCCTTTTCAAAATCTTATCTATCTTAGATTGTTCTAAACAATGAATGTATTTAAAGCAGACACTGCACACCTAGCCATCATTAGTTTGGTAAAGTAACATGAGTACTGTAAAGTTTTGTAGGGTCCTGTTAAAAATCATACAAGCACCACACCACATCTGGCTTATATAGTTCCATTTTTTATAGTACACTGTTGAAATTATAAACTGTATATTCCAGTTATTTTTACTTATCAGTAGTTTGTCAATAAATGGATATCACTGATAAATGAGTGGTGAAATTCACCTGCAAGTGTTTTTAACAAACTGTTTCTTGTTGTTATATAATTCATCAGCAGCTGTGGAGGGATGTCTGTGAATATCTTCTATGCCACTTTTCCTAACCTGGAAGCTGAGGGATGGCTTAATCCTGACAAGGAGACAAACCTCAGTCCTTTACATAGAAGTTACATCCTCCGTGCCACAATTCCAGAGAGAGAGCAACGACCACTCGTTAAGATCAGCCAGAAATCTTGTCCCTTTCTACAGTTGTGGCTGAGCAAGGCAAGATAACAGGGAACAGACAAAATAATAAATAGCTCAGTTTCAGGTAGATGATAAAGACCTGTGGCAGAGTTCACATCCCTGAGCTGTCCTACAGAACTGATAAATCCAACTGAACAATTTCCAGAAACAATACCAACTTACAATAAGACAGTGTGCATTCTTTGAAAAATGCTGGGTCATGTATGATTTGTCTGAGACCATGTGTCATCATATTGGGATATTACATTTTGGATTTTCTGCACTTTTTTTCTGCGCCACAAAGGGTTTTAAACTTTGTTAAACAATGGACAACTTTGTGTTATGCTGTAAAATAAACCCATTGTCCTCATATGAGCACACCTTTTTGAAAATCACTTTTTGTGCAAAAGTGATTCTTAGTTTTTCACCCAAGCAGGCGGGCAGGCGGGCATGGCGTGGACACCCAAGTTTGTGAATGCAATAACTTGAAAAGGAAGACACCTTGGACTTTCAAATTCATACCATAGGTGAATCTACTAAAAATCTCAGATAAGTTCGAATCTCTGTGATTTCGACCTCAAAGTCAAGGTCAGAGATCACATTTTCTGAAAATCTTGTGAATGTGATAACTTGAGAACGACGCGACATGAATTTTCAAATTCATACCATAGGTGCATCTACTAGGAGGCTGAGGGGTAGCACTGGCGGCCGCCAGTATTTTTATACCTACAAGATCCAACTAATCTCAAAAAGGGGAAATTAAAAATGCAAACAACAAACAAGAGTTTGGATATTAGGAGGATGATTTGTAATCAGTTATGGAACTAATACTCATGAAAGGGGTCAGTTTTGTATATATTGCAAGAACCTTTAAGCTTTATTGAGCATTTCAGCATCTAACAACTCTTTCTTAAGCCTCAGAAAGTTGATTCAATTTATCTAGACACATCTAGACACATTTATCTCTGTGTTAGCCCTGCGACAGACTGGCGACCTGTCCAGGGTGTACCCTGCCTCTCGCCCTATGGCAGCTGGGATAGGCTCCAGCCCCCCTGCGACCCTGAATTGGATAAGCGGAAGAGAATGGATGGAATGGATGGAATGGATGGATGGACAATGGTTTTCAGTGGGAGAAACATTTCATCACTCATGAGGGTGTTTTTTAGTGTCTGCTGAATGTGTAACTAAATGTGTACAAGTTACAGACTTCCTTCTTAATGATTTTACACTACTCTTTTGGAATGCTTTTAGTTGTGTTTTAAAGGAGAAAGAGATTAGGAGGTAAAGTACAGGATGCAGAGTCAAACATCACTGGGGCAGTCTCTCCTGCATGAAGCCTAGGTTGCAGGTTTTCCTGTGTGGGTGCCTGGTGCCAAAAAGCTGACTCAAAGTCCTGTCAAAGCCGTAACATCCTCCATGAACCTGGTATAGAACAGAAGTGGGTATGTCCTCATCTCCCAGAAGAGTCCAAGTTGTTGTCCACAAACACACCTACAGACACACACAAAAATCAATTGAAAATGTAAACAACCAAAATATCAGCAGTGATTTGATAACTCTATGACCTTTGTGAAAATTATTTCCACTTCATTTACTGTATACATCACAGCATTCAGAGGCTGGGATTTGGTGAATTCATACAACATCCAACTGTTGTATATATATTTTCAAATTGCATTAATAAAAGTAGGCCATCATGTAAAAGAATAAAGCTGCACATGGCCCTTGATGATCATCTATGTCCAGATGAGAATGAATGTGTGCACTCGTACAATTAAAACAAATGAACTTCAATCAATAGTGTCATCTCCCGTCTTTGCCTTGGCAGAGGGCAGTAATATAAGGAAGGACAGAACTGACAGCTATCATTTTAATCACCCTGTTTCAATTCTTTTAATTCTAAATATCAGAGATTGGTATGTCATGGTGTCATAGTCCCTGGGTCTTGGGACCCAGGGTTTTGAGTTTGGGGCTGTTTAGGGTTTTTCTAGTTTTGTATTTTTGATAATCTTTGTATTTTGGTTATATATTCTGTATTGTTATTTAGCCTTCTGGTTATGGTGTTATGCTTATGTTCCTGGTGCTTATGATGATGCTTTTTTCTGTGCTTTTTGTTTTCCTGCTTGCTTTAGTTGATAGGTTTGTTTATTCCTTTTGTATTCCCATTCTGTTGCTTCTACCTTGTTTTGTCTTCTGTCTCTGTGTCAAACTCAATTCAATTCAATTCAATTTTATTTATATAGCGCCAAATCACAACAAAAGTCGCCTCAAGGTGCTTTATATTGTAAGGTAAAGACCCTACAATAATAACTTGTATGTCTTAGTCTTGGTCTCAGTGTTTGTGATTTCAAGTCTCTTGTCTCGCGTGCTTTGGGTTAAGTTCTGCTTCCCCTGTCTCATCATCTGATTAGTTTCAGCTGTCTTCCCACCTGTTTCCTCTTCCCTCGTTGTCCTGTGTGAGTATATATTGTTTCAGTCTCCCTTTCTCCTTTGTTGTGTTCTTCCTCATGGCTGTGTCCTCCTGCATTGTGTGGTTTCCTAAAAGAGTTGTAGTTTTGGCTTGTTCGTTCCTTACCGGCATCATTTTGTATTTTGGTAAGAGCTCAGCATTAAAGCTGTTTTTGAGTTTATTTTTTGTCTCCCGAGACCTGCATTTTGGGTCCATGACACATGGAAATGCTAAATGGGATAGCTAATCCGAAAGTTAATCCCATATCAAACATGGAAGGGAAATGCAGTAAGGAAAGGGATTTGAAAATGAGTAGATTTGCCATTTTAAATATCAGAAATCTGTATTTGTAATTTGATTTTTTTTTTTTTTTTTATCTATTTACTTTTTTTTTTTTTTTTTTTTTTTTTAATATTTTTTTTTTTTT
>VUQS01054458.1:7004-39356 GCA_015108495.1 Heterochromis multidens | reverse complement strand
ATCCATCCATCCATCCATTCTCTTCCGCTTATCCAAGTCAGGGTCGCGGGGGGGCTGGAGCCTATCCCAGCTGACACAGGGCGAGAGGCAGGGTACACCCTGGACAGATCGCCAGTCTGTCGCAGGGCTAACACAGAGAGACAGACAACCATTCACGCTCACATTCACACCTATGGGCAATTTAGAATCACCAATTAACCTAACCCCTCTAACTGCATGTCTTTGGACTGTGGGAGGAAGCCGGAGTACCCGGAGAGAACCCACGCAAACACGGGGAGAACATGCAAACTCCACACAGAAAGTCCCCAGCCAGATGGTGGAGTTGAACCCAGGACCTTCTTGCTGTGAGGCAACAGTGCTAACCACCAAGCCACCGTGTTGCACACCGTGTTCAATACGGGAATCACTTTTACTTCTACTTGAAATTCCTTGAAATATTGTACTGACTTTATCTGAGTGCGCACTTTATTTTATATTTGTATTTATTAGTGTGGTGGGGTGTGGTTTGTGGCTCAGCTGCAGGAGAGGGGTGGAGCAGTGGGTTCAGGGGGCAGTACCAGGGAAGGCTGGCCCTCATCGGGTCCATCAGGGTTTCCCTATTTAGGAGGACGCTGGGTCCGGGAAAGGGGGACTGAACTGGACTAAAGAAGGAGAGGCTGAAAAGCCTCTCAGTAAAACTGTAAATATTGTATCAGCACAAACACTTTGACACGGTGAATAAAAAGCACACGTATTGGCAGACTGCCTGTCTGGGTCCTTTATTGCCACAGCTGGCTTTCTCTTAGAAGCCACATTAAGTGTAAAAGGTCACCTAGAGTCAGTGAAAGCATCAGGACCATGTTGATTTACTCATTTATCTGTCTCAAGCTGCTGACCAAAATACCCCTAAAAAAAATTAGGACAGCCGAAAAGTGACCTTTGGCTATAATGGCAGCCTCAACCTTTTAAAATCTAACATTTGGGCAGATTCTGATTGCACCACTAAGCTCGCCACAGATTACCACAAACTCATTAACTATGAAGTAATGATGCATCCCAATGGACTTATAATACCCTTTTCTGAAACTGTCCATATTGTCTTTTCTGAAAGCTCTGTGTTCTGTCCAGTTATAAACTTCCTCACATTCAGCAAAAAAGAGCGGTAATGTGTGTACTTGCCATCTGCTGGCATCTGCTGCTCTGGACACATGGGGCAATAGAAGTGCCAATGTTTCATAGATAAACTGACAAGTTTGAGCATCTGAATTGTATGGCAGAATATTTGTGTGCTGCCCTCAATCCCAACAAAAGGCCTATCAAAGTGTTTTGTTAGAAGCTGGTGGAGCAGTGTGACGCCATGCAGGAACATAAAGCAACGCCAATTTCCCAATTCTGAATATTTAATAGCACAATCTGTTAATCTGCTGTGGCTGAGTGTGAAGAAAATAGGATTAAAAAATGAGCATTGAAATAAATAAAGAGTGCTTTGAGGTTGAATAAGTTTTAGTCCAACAGCATTTACCAGCTGCATTACATCCTGCATTGCCAGCCTTAACATAACGCCAGAGATCAGGACTGTAGCATTGTTTAATTTAACCTTTTAATTAACATCATCTCAGTCAGAGAGTATTCATCATGTTTAGCTGCGTACAAATGAAATTGTGGGATAAAACCCAAGGCTATAACTGACCTGAATACCCATCTGGCTGTAATATTTGTCTTAAAGTGCCTACAGAGGTTAAACATTGATCCACTGGCAAATAGTTTATTACTGCAGCATAATCTGTTGGTTTTGCAATGAAACAAAGACTTTGTTGTTGAAACTGCATTTGTACCAATGACCAGGAACAATATGACAAACTGAAAGCATTTTTAAAAATATATTTCCTAATTAGAAGCTAGAAGCAGTTAAATAGGTTAACTCCTATTTCCAGATACTGGCCCTTTTCTGCCTTTTCTCAGCAGCAGTTCAGAAGGAAATGTATAACTTTTTTTTTTCTCTGTTGTCTTCAGCTGATGCAAGATATTTTTCTTTGTTGATTCACTTCTAAAATTTAGCAGCTAATTTGCACATACGTACACCAACTTATTGTTTTTACAAACAGCTCTTACTTTAGGTATCATACTTGCAGTTATGTGAAAAGGAAAGTTTTTACAGGACTCTACTCTGTAGTCCTGAGAAAAACTAAGTATGATCAATAGCTTGTAGAACCACCTTTAACAGCAATAACAGGAATTGTGTTCTGTATGACTTTATGAGTTTCTCACGTCATTGTTTAGGAATTATGTCCCGCTCTTCTTCTTCTTCAGTTCACTGAGGGCTGCAGACATTTGTCTATTCACAGCTCTCTTAAGGTCCAACCACAGCATTTTACTTTGACTGGACCATTGTGGCATCTTGATTCTTTTCTTTTTCAGCCATTCTGCTGTAGATTTGCTGCTATGCTTGGGATCATTGTCCTACTGCATGACCCAATTTCAGCCAAGCTTTAGCTTTTGGACAGATGGCCCCAAATTTGACTCTAGAATACTTTGGTAAACAGAGTAGTTTATGCATTGGTAGAGGAGAGGAGTTCATATACTGTGCATTTTGGCCAAAAGTTTTCACTTTGGTCTTGTCTATCCAAAGGAAATTGCTCCAGAAGTCTTGTAATTTCTTCAGATGCAACTTTGCAAACCTAAACTGTGCTGCCATGTTCTTTTTACAAAGAAGATGCTTACCCCTGACATCCCTTCCAAACAAGCCATACTTATTCAGTCTTTTTCTAATTGTACTGTCATGAAATTTAATATTTAACATGCTAACTGAGGGTTGTACACTCTGAGATTTAGTGCTTGTTTTTTTTTTATTTTATTTTGCTATTTCTCTGACCATTGCACAGTCTGATCTTGAGCTGAATTTGCTGGGGTGTCCATTCCTAGGAAGACTGTGGACTTGTGTTAACACACACCTGAATGCTCCAGACCAGCAAACTGCCAAAATATCTGCTTTTATAGAGGTGACCACACTTTCTGATGATCAGTTAATCAAGTGCATTTGATTATCAGCCCCTGGCTGCTTCTTACCCTCTTAATTCCTATGGAAGCAGGAAAGGTGAACCTAGTTTTCACATAGAGTACACCAGTGTGAAAAATGTATATGAATTTTCACTTCATGGAGAATTTTTTGATGATTGTGTTTCCCCTTTGACTAAAGGATCTGAACACTGATCTGATTTTTTTTTTATTTTGCACCTCTTTTGTTCACAAACTCCTCCATCTGTGCAACTTTTCATTATTATAATACTTTCACATTAGGAGATCATTTATTCTTGTAAATATATATTAGTTCCTATAAATGCATCATTGAAAGATGCACCTTACACCACTGATCCAAGATGTGTCCCATTGAGGTCATATAGGGAAATGTTATAGGGACAGATGCAGGGTTGGAGGTTTTCCTGTCTGGGACAGCCCTCCTGAAAGAAATGGAACAAAGTTGTATTATTAAGAGATTGAGAGATGACTGGATTAAAGGATTTGAAATCCTGCCGGGCAGCCATGTCTTTAAACCTCTTCACCTGTGAAAAAAACCCTCAGACTGTGACAATACATCTGTCATCCACAAAGTGTGTCACACTCAGATAGCCTACATATAATGATGTATAAATGTACATGTATAAATAGGACAGATAAAAATGAAAATATTCATAATGCTAGAAATCCAAGATTTATTAATGTTCGTTGGGGGAAAGCAAATTCATGCTGTCCTTGAAAATTTTAAAACTGTATTCAAACCCACTGATCACCTAGATGGAGACAGGCAGTCTCGTCAACAATTGCTCCTCTTGTTGGAAGTTTGGCTCTAATAAACAGAAAGTGGTTGATGCATAACGCTGTTTACGCTCAGTGACTCCCCACTGTCATCTAGTGGTCACTTATTGCTAATATTTAACCATCATGCAAAGGACAGTCTGTCAGCGAAGCTTGACCACAGTTTCAGGACATAACAAGGACCTAACAAAGAAGAAGTTGTATCACCTTGTGGTTTCATGTCAGAATTTAATCTGTTTGTTTGTTTGTTTAGGTGAAACACTGCCGGTTTAATGTGGGGATGAATAACAATGACGAGATAAGAATGATGTTTTAAATGTGTTCATATATTTCTCCTTTTAATAAAAAAAAAGGATGCGTCTCAAATGCTAAATCGGGTTTCTAGTTCGTCCACCTGCAGCCCTTTTTACGAGTTGCAGCTTGTTGTGTCATAATTGCCTATCCAATCAATGCTCAGAAAGTATGTCCAAGAATGAAAGTGAAAACTCTGTAACCTATCAGCTTCCAGGAAGCAATAGCCTAATCGTGTGAATGAAAATAACCCAAGTCCTTCTCTAATCCCTGGCTATCCTTTTTATCTCAGGATTCAGACCAGTCGAAGCAGTGTGGATTTGTGAGCCTGCAAATCACCACGATGCATCCCACGTCCCGTTAGACCGAGTAGCAGCGCCTGCTTTTTCACTGTAGTTTAGTTGCATAGTGTTTAGTAGCTTGCAAAATGAGTCGACATTTTGCTGCAGCTTTTTGTTTGGCTTTAGTTTTTCTTCCTCTGATGAGCAGTTCGTGTCCTGCACAGTGCAGCTGTTTCTTTCACAAACTAAGCGACGGATCAAAAGCAAGGTAAACTATGAATTTCATTCTTAGCACAACTGTATTATTATGTCTTGCGGTAAAACTGAGTTTCTCTGCAGCTTTCCTCTATTCAGTCACTCTGTGTAGTGGGATTAACTTGGAGCTGCTCTTTAATCTCCTTTGCTTATTACTCAACAATAGTCTGTTACGTTTTTTCTTAAGTAAGCTGAACTATGTTTTTTTTTTTAAATTTAAAATAAACGTCCATCCATCCATTGTGTTGCATACAAACACCTTAACAGTCCTCTTCAATTTAAAAGTAGCTTTAATATTGTTACTGTTAAATGTTCTTAAGAAATAGTCATATCTTTATTATTTTCTTGCAGGAGTGTTCTTTGCAATGATCCAGAGATCACGGTGGTTCCTCCAAATTTCCCCACCGACACAGCAAAGCTACGCATTGAGAAGACGGCAATCACACGGATTTCTAGCAACACCTTCCACTACCTCAACAATCTGGAGTTTCTCTGGATGTCTTTCAATTCCCTGAACTCACTGACTACTGACAGTTTCCGGGGTCTTTACAACCTTAATGAACTCAGACTGGATGGAAACTCCCTTACCTCCTTCCCCTGGGAGTCTCTGACAGACATGCCAAACCTTAGGCTCCTTGACTTACACAACAACAAGATCTCCAGCATGCCTGCAGAAGCCATCATGTATATAAGGAACATAACCTATCTGGACTTATCCAGCAACAGTCTCACAACCATTCCTGGTGAAATTCTCACAATGTGGCTGAGTGTGAAGCCACCCCTGGACGCTGATTCTTCTAAACTAATTCTTGGTGAGGATCGAGCTTTGACATATTAAGATTTCCTTGTAAGCTGCCTTACATGACAGCTACTTCTTTCAAGCAGAGTTAGGGATTAGTCTAAATATACCATGTGTGCCGTGTGTCAACTTGTTAGGCTAATTATGTTTATTTTTACCCAGTTCCAAGTACTGGTCTAGTCTTAAAATGACTCAGTATTGGGTAAAGCAAATGATTGTATTCTTTTCACTGACAAAACCTCGTCACACTTTCCTCTGCAGGTCTTCATGATAACCCATGGCTGTGCGACTGCCGACTCTATGATCTGGTTCAGTTTCAGAAGTCCCCCTCGTCCTCTGTGGCTCTCATTGACACTCGACTGAGATGCGCTGATCCCGAGAGCTTATCAGGGGTTCTTTTCACTGAAGCGGAGCTGCAGAGATGCCAAGGCCCTCGAGTGCACACAGCTGTGGCTCGTGTTCGGAGTTCACTGGGCAACAATGTGCTGTTGCGTTGTGGCACAGTTGGAGTCCCCATCCCAGAGCTGTCCTGGAGCCGCGCTGATGGCAAGAAAATGAACGGCACCAGTGAGTTTTGTTGAACTCATTCCAGATGTGCTTAGATTAGATTTATTTCTGCCCAAGTGTCAATGAGATTAAAGTTATTCTTTTTTTTTTGCCAATCTGCTTATCTCTGTGGATGTCTACCTTTTTGATTTTCCAGTTCAGCAAGAGATTTCAAAGGAAGGCATCATTTGGTCGATTCTGAGTGTGCCTGCTGTCTCTTACCGGGATTCTGGGAAATATGTTTGCAAGGCAACCAACTTTGTGGGCACGGCAGATGCTGTCATCTCCTTGGTGATCACAGATTCCTTTCGGTCAGAAGAAGCAGGAGGTGGTGGTAGTGCTTCTAAGAGAACAAGAGGGAAGAAAAATGGTGGCATTGGCAGAGCGGCATACCAGGAGAAGCTTATTGCCAGATATGTTCCTCCACCTACATCTACGGCTGCTCAGCCCATCATTGAACCTCTTAATGGCAAAGGAGTGACTGGGAAGTATGAGATTGAGAGCTATAGCATCTCTGATAATCTTTCTCAGGGACGAGGCAAAGGTTCAGATGCTCAGAAGCCGCCTGAGGTGCAACGGGATGCTTTAAGTAACTTATCTGCCAATGCCTCATCGTTACAGCAAGCCCCTGAGAAAAGGGTAGTGCGTTCGGTCAAGGTGATTGGTGACACTGACCATACTGTATCTCTGAACTGGCGAGCCCCTACAGCCACAAATACCACAGAGTTTAGTGTCCTGTATGCTATATTTGGTGAGAGAGACATGCGTCGAATCAATGTGGGCTCTGGAAGAAATAGAATCACAATTGATGGCCTTGTGCCAAAGACAAAGTACATTGCTTGCGTTTGCGTCAAAGGCCTGATCCCAAAAAAGGAGCAGTGTGTAATCTTCTCAACCGATGAAGCAGCCAGCGCCAGTGGCACTCAGAAGCTCATTAATGTGGTGGTGATAACGGTGGCATGCGTGATTGCTGTTCCCCTGACATTGATTGTGTGCTGTGGGGCAATAAAAAAACGTTGCCAAAAGCTGCTGGGGAGGCAATCCAAAGAAATACAGGACTCATATGTCACGTTTGAGACCCTCGGCCCTGGGACCAAAGCTAAAGGGATGGAGGGCGAGTATCTAACCAGGCTAAATCCTGATGAATCCAACAGGCTGCTCTCAGCGAGATCTAGTGTTGACTCAGAGGCCACAGCCAGGACTGAAGGGCTACCCAATGAGTACTTCTGCTAAAACCAAATGTATGCCTCAATTTCCAGAGGATGCACTTTGCACCACTGTGCTCCACTGTTAGAAAGATTCAAATGATACTCTTTTTAGGGGGTATCCAGAAGACACTTGTAGCTCTTTTAGGACTGGAAGTATTAATATAAATTACAGCCTTGTGGGAGTAAAAACCACCATTCATTTGGTGGGCAGCAAAAAAAAGGGAAAATATACACAGCTGTACACAGTTGTAAATTTACATGTGGTGTAAAAATAACTTTTTTTATTCATCATGCACTTTTAACGATAAGAAAAAAATGTCTTGATGCCCTAAACTCTCTTAAACCCTATATATTTTCTTTTTTTCCAAGATGTAACTTCTGCATTGTGTGAAAATCTTTATTTTACACCTAAAGTATTTAGGGAAACAGCAGTCTATTTAGTCTGTTTTATATGTCAGTATGAAGTGAATGTGCCAGGTTTACTGTTGGGTCAAAAACCTGAAATACAGTACATTTTTTAACGTGTAAATATTTGTAACCTTAAATATATGTGTACGTATGAATGTACTGTATAAAAATAAATATTTTTTATATTGATTCATGCTTACTTTTTCCTTACATCTTTACTTTCCACAAATACACCCACACACCCACATTTACACTCTGTATCTATAAACTGCTACAAAAACTTTTGTTTAAATACAAGCCGATCACAAATTCACTGATCAATTAATGCAGCTGTAGGCAATATACAACAAGACTGAGGCAGGTTTTGTAGTATTAATAAATGAATGACTACAATTAATACATGTATTGCCATAAATTTGGTACTGATATTCATGTTTTCCAGTGGATCAGGCCTTATCATTTTGGTGATGTCTGCTCATTTTGTGCTCCAGCATCTAAACTAACTACCTGAACAGTCTCTGTGTGATTAACTCAGCATGCAAGCAAACTGTAGCAATAAGGAACAATTAGTATATACCTTATGTGAAACTTAAGACATTTCCTGTAATACTGAACACGTGACTAATCTGTTTGACTATTAAATTGAAATGTACATCTATAAAAAGCTTGGGTGTTAAAGGATATGAAACTGTGTGAAACTGCAGAGCTATACTGAAGATGTCTGTTTTCACACTTGCTTTAGTATATGCTGATTTGGCCTTTATCAACCTGAGAGACAAACAGTGTTTAGATTATTGAGGTCAGTCCTCTCCAGACATCTGTCTCTGTCACTGTGCAGCCCTCCCTCTCAGTGTTGCTAAGCCTGACGGGCTCCGGCCCACTTAACACAGATGGGCCTCCTGTCATGTCAATGTTGCTGCTTTAATGGGGAACAAATAAATTAAATTAGTCTAATGCAAAGCATTTTGGGGTCATACCTGAGACAAGAACTACTATCAAGCTGAACTCATAACGCTCGACTGAAAAACACTTGCGAATGTTAAATCTTTATGTCCTTTGAGCAGATCTAACAATATGTTTAGAAAAAGTGGACCATTGCTATAAATACACCTGTCTCACATGGCATTTGGCCTCTTAAGGGTTACGTCAAGGGAGATTAAGGTAATGGGCTTTCTTTCACGCAGCCCATGGGCATGTCCTGCCCTGACAGGCCTATTTCACATGCTTGTCTAGGATCATGGACACCTTTTATGCCACATTGCATATCACTTTAGTATTCCATCTCATCTCCTCTGGATCATCAACTTGTTTGTTCGGTTGCTCCTGCACAGATGATAACTTAGGAAGGTAAGTGACCATTTGCTAACTTGGAAAAGTAGGTTGTATATTTGCTATAAGCTTGTCCTCTTTTGAACAACCAAAGTGCAGCTATAAATATAACTTATAGCATGACTAGCATGAAATGCACAGATAAACACTATCTATAAATTGTGAAAAACCCGCATGTAGTACACAAGAATCTTTGTATAGCAGAAATTTTCTTGTCTATCATTCTAGGTCTTTACTATGTATGGAAACCTCCATGGGACAAATCCCAGAGGACATCCCACATGATGTCACTAAAATCCGAATCGAAAAATGCCACCTGACTGAGTTATCTCGAGGATCCTTTTCAAAAGTGTGTGCCTTGGAGTTCCTCTGGCTAAATTTCAATGAGATCACCCTGATGAACATGAAAAGTCTAGAGGGGCTCGTTAACTTGACTGAGCTGAGGCTACAAGGGAACAAGCTGACTTCAGTACCATGGACAGCATTTCAGGACACACCAAAACTCAAGATTTTGGACCTGAAACACAATCAACTGGATGTGCTACCGGAACATGCTCTGAGATATTTACCTGCACTGACCTACTTAGATTTATCCTTCAATCAGCTTAGTGTCATAGCAAAAGAAGTCTTCATTAATTGGCCTCTCTTCCAAATAGCTGAGAAAGCATGGGCAAAAGATGGGCTAGTGTCCAATGTGGTTTTGGGGCTGCATGACAACCCCTGGTTGTGTGACTGCCGCCTCAAAGGCTTTGTGGAGTTCATCAGGGCAGTCAGCCCTCCCATCATCCTGATGAACTCTTATCTGATGTGTTCACGTCCAGCTTACAAAGCTGACAAGTTTTTCCATGAGATTCAGTTAAAATCATGCATGAGGCCAGTGACCTCTACTCCAGAAACTAACATCACTTTACCTCTGGAAGCAAATGCAACACTAACATGCTTAGTGAAGGCCAGGCCAGAGCCGACCATTCAGTGGATGTACAGTCTGAAGATTATAAGAGGATTTGCTGGTAAGATATTTTTTTTATCACTACCATCCATTAAATTGTTGTGAACCTGCTGTTGGAGCACTTAGCGAGGTATATATTGAACTCCCTGGCTGCAGTGTTTTATGAAAAGATATAGGGATAATACTTACAGCATAATACCAATATACCTGAGCATGTCATTACCAGATGAAAAAAGCCTGTGATTTAAATGCTCTAATGCTCTGTTTTCCCCTTGCAGCATCACAGACAAACATCAATGAGGAAACCTTTGCTTCCCAGCTACTGATCCCCTCTCTTCATCTGGCAGACCGAGGACTCTACACCTGCATGGCCAACAATTTCATTGGCAACTCCTCTGCTGACATTACAGTTAACATTGCCTCTTCCAATTCCTCCCTTCCTCTCCCACCACCTGTCCCCATGCTGTCATCTGAGGAGAATGCCTACATTGATATACGCATTGCCAAACAGACGGTTTATGGAATCACCCTAGAGTGGCATGCAGCAACAGAAAACCCAGCAGAAACCTGGTTCACCATCCACTTTGGCAAATATGATTTACCAAAGAAGGAGATGATCTACATCGCCCCAGGCATCAACAGTTACTCGGTCAGCAATCTGCTTCCTGTCACCAAATATGAGGTGTGTGTGACCCTGAAGAACCACCCACCAAGGGAAGGTCAGTGCATTGTGTTTGTGACAGGAAGTGACATTAGTGAGATGGAGCAGAAAGAAAGGCTAATCCACATTATAGTTATTGTGTGCGCAATGGTGCTGGCGGTGCCAGTTGGCATGTATGCCTGCACCACAGAAGCCAGGTTCAGCTGTGTGGAGCGATGCATGGATCTGTGGAAGATGCACAGGATGCATGAAGAGAACCTGCAGGAGGAGGAGAGGCAGGGCACCTTTGACAGCATGCAAGCGGCCAGTGATGAAGCCTTGTGCAAGGGCTCAGTGGAAAAGCCAACAAAGAGACGGAAGTCTGAGGATAAGTGCAAAGGAGGAAGTGCAGCTTACCTGTACTAGCATCAAAGTCAAGAACTGCATATATATAAAGTTAGTTTGTAGTTTGTAGCTTAAGTTTGTGTCTCTTTTGTGTTATGTTTGAGTCACAAAGCTAGGCATACTATCTTCTTAAAAATATCTACCCATGATCTTTCTGGGTCATTCCAGAATCCTCAAAGACTCTTATGGCCATGTAAATAAAAAAGAAAGAAAGAAAGAAACTTAGTAAAATGGTAAAATAACATCTTTGTTCATGGGGTACATTTTTTTCCTTTCAGTGGGAAATACCTTAAAAATGATGTTTGAAAGTTGCATATTTATTATAGTTCTGTTTTTGTTTTGTTTTTTTAAATTTGCTGCTTATATAAACTCATACTGTATACATTCAAACACTTTTGAGTGTATACACCTGAAAATGAAGATGCCTTTCTTCCTTGTCAAAGGGAGGGTTGATTTTCTGTTTTAATACACACGAAATGTCACTTTGTTCTTTCATACTGAATGCAAACACATGCACTCCTAAATTTTAAAAAATGTATGTAATTAAGTTATCATGCAGTACTGCAATATGATGTTGTGAATTGTAAGTGTTTTTCTGGCCTGATGTGATTTACGTTGTCTTGAAAAAACGTTTTTTTGTGTGTTTTCTTTTAAGGACTCCAGATTTATTATCACCAAAAGAAATGCATTTGATGTGGATTAAAGGGAAGTCAAAGACAAATGCTGAGACATACTCAGATTTTTTTAACACAATCACTCAGAGGATTTGTTATGTAAGCTGTATTTTCTCATGCATTTGTACATACACTGTTAAGCAGATTAAAGTGATTTTCTATCTGAATCCTAGTCAGCAGAACATGATATTTCCATTTAATGATTGCTCTGAGCTGATTGTGTCAACACAGTAAGTGTATTTTCACATGATTTTTTGTGCATCAGTTACTACATATTATAATATTTTTTCCTTTTATAATAGAAAAATAAGACAAATGAAAGTTCTTAATTAACATATAAAATTCATAATTTTTTCCAGACATATTTGTTTCAGGGGGTTACAGACCAAAATGTTTTTATTAATTGATTAATATATTGATTTAATATAGTATGCACAGCCCAGTTAAAAAAAAAAAAAAAAAAAGTGATTCTATATCAAATGTAGGGACAGGGGTAATAAAAGACTGGAAAAGTTATGTAATGCAGTTTTTTTAAAATATATTTTTGGGTATAACAAATTATTCCAAATAAATTTATTCCTAAATTAAAAACAGGAAAGGTGACTCATTTTTAGAGAAGGCCTTGTTTATTTTAGCAAAACAGTGGAAAACCTCACTGTACATGTATTATAGCAAATAGTACATACCCAAGCTACAGTATTGTTTGTTAAATAATGCAAGTTTTGTGGGCAGAAATTACACATTATTTTTGTGAAATTAGAAATGATACAATGCTTTTATAAAATGTTGTAGGTGCATAAATGCTACAAATGGGTAATTTTACTCATTTGGTAGGTGGTTGTTATGCAACATGATGATTGGCCTAAGATGTACCTGTGTGCCAATTTTGGTTGCTTAACTCCTGATCTTGTTGGAGGACTTTGCAAACAAACAAACAAACAAACAAAGATGGATTTTGTGTATTTTGTGTATTATAGAAAGATACAGCAAGGTAAAAGATTTAAAGTGGTCAGCTTATAGTCCAGACTTGCACCCTATTTAAAGCACTTGGCTTATTATGAAACCAGAAACAAGACAAATGAAGCCCCAGACAATCCTGTATTAATTATAAGTCCTGCTTATAATTAAGAATAATTAAGTAATGTTAAAAGAAGAGTTCTAAATATACCCAACTATAAAAATTTGGCATCAAATTTGGCATCAAATTCAAAAGAGCATATAATTTTGCCAAATTTTTCAGTTTTAACATGTTAATATGTTGTCCTTGTATTAATTATTTTAATTAAATATAAGCTTTTAGTGATGTAAATGTTTGCATTCTGGTTTTATTGTTATTTTATATAGTCTGTTTTTTGGAAAACAAGATTTGGATTATGTGAATTAGTCATATTATGTAAAACCTTAATGAAAAGTGATTAGGTACTTTAACTCTTGGGTAAGAGAGCATATTGTGGCAAGCTCACATGGAAGAATGTTCTATACACATTAAATGGTGGAAGCTGAAGGAAGAAGGAAGAATGTTTTGCAGAGTTAGGCGTTCAGCAATGACAGAGGTGGCAAAGGCAAAGGAAAAGGCTTATAATGAGTTGTATGTGAGGACTTGTATCAATTGGTTAGACAGAGAAATTGAGATGAAAAGGATGTGCAACAGGTAAGGCTAAATAAGGATAGAGATGGAAATGTACTAATGAGTCAAGACAGTGTTCTGAGAAGATGGAAGCAGTATTTTGAGGAGCCAATAAATGTAGAGAGAGAGATGAGGATGGATAGACTAAAGTTAGTGACTCAGGAAGTGCAGAGGATTAGTAAGGAGGACGTGAGGCAGCTATGAAAAGGATGAGGAGTGGAAAGGTGGTTAGTGGTTTAGCTCTGAGCCCCTTCTTTTTTGTAGTGGTGATGGACAGGTTGACAAATGTCAGGCAGGAGTCTACGTGGACTTCGATATTTGCATATGGCATTGTGATCTGTAGTGAGAGTAGAGAACAGGTGGAAGAGAGCCTGGAGAGGTGGAGGGATGCTCTGGAGAGAAGAGGAATCAAAGTCAGTAGAAGCAAGACAGAATACATGTGTGCGAAGGAGAAGGAAGCCGGTGGAAAGGTGAAGATGAGAGGAGTAGAGATAGTGAAGGTGGATGAGTTTAAATACCTAGGATCAACCATTCAAAGCAAGAGAAATAAAGAAGAGAGTGAAGGCAGTGTGGAGCGGGTGTAGATGAGTGTCAGGGGCCATTTGTGATAGAAGGATAGTAGCAAGAGTGAAATGGAAGGTTTACAAGATGGCAGTGAGACCTGCTATGATGTATGGTTTGGAGACGGTGACCCTGACAAAGAGACAGGAGGCCGAGCTGGAGGTAGCAGAGCTGAAGTTGCTAAGACCTTAGTTGGGAGTGACCAAAACGGACAAGATTAGAAATGAGTACATCAGAGGGACAGCTCAGGTTGAGTGGTTTGGAGACAAAGTTAGAAAGGCAAGGATGAGATGGTTTGGACATGTGCAGAGGAGGGATAGTGGATATATTAAGCAAAGGATGTTAAATATGGAGCTGCCAGGCAGGAGGAAAAGAAGAAGACCACAGAGAAGAGTTATGAATATAGTTAAGGAAGACATGCAGAGGGTTGGTGTGACAGAAGAGGAGGCTAGAGATAGGATGAGATGGAAGTAGATGATCCACTATGGTAACCCCTAAAGGGAGCAACTGAAACAAGAAGAGAAGGACTTCTATGCAATATCCAAACCCAGGCATACATTTTTATTGGCACTTAAACACAGAGTGGCCAGATGTCACTAAAATCCCCCCAAAACTAAATGAAATTACGAGGACAAAATGGAGCACAGACCAAGTTATTTTCAAATATTTATTCAAAATCAAGACAGTACAAAGACAGTACAAATATGTTACTTTGAAATACCAGGCAAGTGTTTTTTATATGTAAGATATATAGTTTTTCTAAACTTATTTACAATAGTAAGCTAAGATATAGTCAGAAACATATTTCTTGCAGTGATGACACTGTATTTGCCTACATTTGAAGGCATTCAAGAGTAACATGGAAAGTAGCAGTGCAAAGACCCTAAATATTTGACACTACATTTAAATACCCATATCAATGACATAAATGTCCAAGCAGCTTATATAAATAGTAATCTGAGCTCAATAATTTCAAGCATATGACTGATTTTTACCAACAATATCCTTCTAGAGGAGTTAGATGGTCTAATTTTGACTTTGCGGCATTTACTGCATCATGATACAGCTGGGTATCTTGGCATATTTACAGTGCTGTACACTTAAAATAGATCCATATGCACTTATATAAAAGCATTTTTCTACAATTACTCACTCAATAAAATAAAAGCAAGCTGCTCTTACTGTGAAAACCTACAGTGGCACATTGTCATCATACAAAAGAGCAACTTCTCAGCTTTCAAGCGGCTGATGTAGACACAGTAAAATTATATACACACAGGTCCTTTTAGCACTTCCATTACAAACTGTGGTGATTTTGTTTTGATGACCGTGTCATTTTGATTCAAGCTCCGATGAGCAACAACAACTTTTTTTTTTCAGTATGAATTAGGTGAAAATCCTACTCCTGTGCTAAAATACATTACAGGCTTGTGAGTGTTACACTTTTCAGAAAGTTGTGAATTTATGTATACACAGTAAGTTTTAGTAATCCTGTCCCTGTGCAATTTCCTGTAATGCTTCTTACTATTAAAATGATAATCCTCCTCAAGATGGCAGTGTGGTGAATTATCTAGTACTGTACTGCTGACTCAATCTGTCTCCTGTTTTTATCTAAAGCAGGTCAACTGAGAATACACTGCAGCCCTCTTCTTTAATATCTTGTCTTAAGACATAAGTATGTAAACCATCCTCTTATTTTGTTTACTCGTAAATAACCTAAAGGTAGGCTCATATTACTTTATCATCACACGGAACTCAGGTGAAATGAGTTAAAGAGCCTTCAAAGATGACATTTGTGCATTAAAGTTAATAATAACCTTGGTTGTTCTCGTGTATTTTCTGCTCAAGCTTCATTTTAAGCTCTGACACTAAAGCAGAGCTGATGTTTCCCTCTTTACGGCGGTTGGACTTAGCTTTCTTGGAACCTTTGGAGGCCAGTGCACCAGATATTGTTGGAACTGCCCGGGACCTTTCACTGGGCCGTGTGTTAGAGGGAGGTGGAGGTGGAAGACAAGGAGCAATGGGAGGTGGAGGCTTTGGCCGGGGGTTGCCAGTCTCCTGCTGGAGGCTGCTCTCCGGGTCGCTGATGAGGAACTTTTCTCCAGGGTTGGTGAATTTGATAACAGGCATCTTGAAGGTCCAGGGCTGCTGGTCCCTGGGTCGCCTCTTAATGATGCGACGCGCCGGCATGATCCTGTTGGACTTTGAGTTGCGCATGTACATAGCTGTAGAGATCAAGATAGTCACTCCTACCAAAACACTAATGATAAAAGTGACCATGCCTAGAGCTTTCAAAGGATTGTCCCTACTTTTCATTAAAAAGGCCGCCATAGGCCCCTTGAGAGGAGTCTGTAAAAGAGCACAAATAAAATTGTTTGAATCTGAATTCCAAGATTTAACACAGCATTTGTCAAAAGCATGCAAGCATGAGAGATGGATGCAAAAGCACTGACAGAGGAGGCCCAAACAACATATCTAACAATCTAGCACTTTCACACTCACACTCAGACATCTATCCTCTGTCCTACACTACTGAAAAGCTAGCAACTACGTATGACTCTAGTTGTTGGGAATGCTTCTGGCAGTGCGCTGCATTAGGATTTCTCTTTGACTGATGAGGGAACAATAAGGATGAAAGTTCATGTGACCAAAACAGTTTAGAAAGAAAAAACAGTAAATTTAAAAAAAAACCCATTATATTGTATTGTTGGGGTTTTCTTTAAATGAGCTCCAGTACTCTTTTACAGACCTAAGCCATCCAGTACACATCATTTTAATGTTTATGAATGAAAATGAAGTACAGGCATCAGTTATTTCTCACTTGACTCTGCGGACCACTTTAATGTAGTTACTCTCAGGGTTGATTCGGGACTTTTTCACTGCATTACAGTACAGGATGGTGGATATGCAGATCGTTATTAAAACGAGGGATGTGAGAATGCTGAAAAAAATTCCAAAAATGGTCAGCGGACGCTTGCTGAGGCCCATGACGTATGTAATAATTCGACCTTTGATCTGAAAAGCACGATACACAACACACAAACAGAACCAAAAACATCACGAAGAGTCATCATGAAGAGTGAAAGAATGGATTCACGGTGAAAACAAAAGTATTAGAAAAATATGGATTAATGCAAATGAGTGAAAACTTTAATGTATAATGCTGACGTTCATGCACAATTTATATTCGTATTTCAAGGATCAAAACCAGTTTGAAATTTTCCACAAACAAGTAATATGTGTAGCCTAGACCATATACACTCACTGGCCACTTTATTAGTTACACCTTGCCAGTACTGGGTTGGATCCCCTTTTGCCTTCATAATTGCTGTAATAGTTCATGGCATACATTCAACAAGGTGCTGGAAACATTGCTAAGAGCTCAGTATTGACATGACAGCATCACACAGTTGCTGCAGATTTGTTGGCGGCAAATCCATGATGCAAATCTATTCCACATCCCAAAGGTGCTGTATTGAATTGACTGTGGAGGTCATTTGAATACAGTGAACTCACTGTCATGACCAAAAAAAAAACAGTTTGAGATGATCTGAGGTTTGTGACATGGCATATTATCCTGCTGGATGCAGCCATCAGAAGATGGGTATACTGTGGCCATAAAAGAATGGACATGGTCAATAACCTTATTCTGGTAGGCTGTGGCATTTAAACGACACCCAAAGTGTACCAAAAAAATATCCCCCACACCATTACACCACCACCACCAGCCTGAACTGTTGATACAGGGCAGGGTGGATACATGTTTTCATGTTGTTTACACCCTGGTTTTTGTCTACTTTAATGTAACTGTAATTTACAAAATGAACATCATGCTGCATTAAAAAAAAAGTTGAAACTACCAATCCAGACTAAAAACTCATCACGAAAGTATTTACTAAGGTTATAAATCAAAACCTGCAATTCTAGCCTATTTTTGAAATCAGAGAAGCTGGCCACTGCTGGCCTTTAAACCTGGAAAATAAGCCCATCTGTGCCCATCTATATTTAATACTGGTCATCAGGTTCCCAGTAACTCTAGCTCTAAGTGTGTGCTAATGTTCTTTGACCTCTTAATGTGTAAATAACTGTTTACTAACACTGATTAACAATTAGGCCAAAGAGTAATGCAACTTTAATAACTTTTGGACAACAGCAGAGGATAAGCTTAATTGGGGTGTGACAATGCAGACATCACTTGTTAATAGGAAACCTCATTGTTGATTCTAAGCCTTAAATAAACCATAAGGAACTACGTGTTATCCTTTAAAGTAGATGAGGTCAGTGAAATGTGACTAGCTAAAAAAAGGGTGCTGATTTAGCAGAAGCATGTAGTAGCATGGCATCAGTGCCTATTGTCTCATGTTAAAATGCATGTCTACAGCTCAGCCCTGGAATAGAAAGCACTGCAAGCATACTGCGAGTCAGAGCAAGTCTTACCTCCTCTGTGATATCGATGTTGACCACAGCTGTTGTGCTGTAGGATGGAGAGCCTCGGTCCCTGGCCTGGACCACCACAGACCACTTGCAGTCCTTCTGCTTGGTGATGTTCTGCACAATAGCCATAGACTTGATATAGGGCTTCAACTTGATCTCCCCAGTGTCGGCGTTGATCTCAAATGCATTGTCAGGATCTGCGGTCATGATGGAGTATTCGATGACATTGTTTGGAGACTCCGCGTCTTCATCCACGGCCTGTAAAAAGCATCACGCACCTGAATAGCATTTACTTAAAATCAAAGTAAAACAACTAATGTGAGACCATAAAGATCATGTATAATTGAATAGTGAAAAGGAACAAATTAAGGTTTATACCTATCCTGTTATGTTTCTGAAAGTTCATTAGATTCAAGATATTGCACGACAAAAAACAACAGTGTTTGTTCCTTAAGCTGACTGTGGCACTCAGATGCATGTCTTCCTACTTAAGAATCAAATATTTTAAGATGAGTCAATTTATCATCAGAAATACTTTTGAAATAGAAAAGGCTATGGATTTGTTGTTTCCCTGTTAATAAATAACATCATAATTTTAATTAGCCTCATTAATTACATTGGATTACTTTCTAAGTGTTTTAAACTGGGTAATAATGCAGACATGTGTCCACTGCAGGCTTCAGATTTTCCTCAGATTTGAAATTGAGCATTTCAATGTTGAAAGCATTTTTACCCCTGAGAAAAAAGCTTTATACTCTACTGTAATGCTAGAGCCCTTTTCTAATTGAGAAGGAAAGCATTATTGAATTTCCAGCAGTCAAAGTGTAAATGGCTGGATGTAGGCATCAAAGACTGCTATTTCTTTTTAGAGCAATGTGCATAGTTTACTTGAAAATGTGAGTTCATACTGCCAAAAGAATGGATAGAGTAGAAACCAAGTAGAAACCTCTGGACTCTGAAAAATGATGCCAGTGCAGAAGTGCCAAAAACCTTTAGCTCTTCTAATGGCCACTTGAGGCTGGCTCCAAATCACGCCAATTCTCACAGACTCTTAAAAATGCCTGTTATGAGAAAGGTTTTTAGCCTTTGATAGTTTACTCTTTCATATCAGCTCTGTGGTGGGTGAATTTTTATATAATTCTTTTATATATTTTTCTATAACTCTTTTATCTTGATACTGGAGTTAAGGCTGTGGCCACCTTGAATCCTGACTCCTGTGCTTTCAGTGCCTTTTAGAGCATTTTTAATGCAGTTATCTGAATAACATTCCACAGTCTCATACAAATATGACAACCTCTGGCTCCAAGGTCTGTTTATATGAACAGATTCAGCTTTCTGGGAATATTAACAATTTGTTTTTTTTTAATGGGTTCAATAGTGTAGGAGTTAACACATTCACCTAATATGTGAAAGGTCCCTGGTCTGAGACCAGGAGAAGACACAAATCTCTGTGCCAAATCAAGTATGTGGATCCATCCGCTGTCGCAACTCGTTGTAAGGTTGGGAGTAGCTGAAAGAAGCTATTAGTTTGCTAGTAACTTTGGTCTTTGGATACAAACACACATTTGTCAGTACATTGTTGGTTTTGGTATTTTGATGAGATTTATTTGTCAAAAAATGCCATCAGAACTTTTGTAGAGCCAAAGGTCACTGCCTTAAATATCTAGTTTTATCTAAGCTCCCAAAAATATTCATTGTAGAACAAAAAAACTAAAACTTGGTGAGAGTGGAATCACAGATTATGCAAAAACAGAAGAAATGGATAAAAAATAAAGAATAATGTACCTCTACTTTGACAGGTGTGCCAATAATCATGGTCTTCTCTACGAGGTCTTCATCAAATTCTGGAGCGTGGTCGTTCATGTCAGTGACGCTGACAAAGACTTCAGCCAAGCTGTACTTCCCCTCTGAATCCTCAGCCTTGACATAAAAGTTGTACTTCGACCTGACCTCTGCGTCCAGGCTGGTCCAGGGCTGTGTGGTGATGAGGCCTGATGAAGCGTTAATGGAAAACCTGCAGTTCAGATCACACAGTGTATGAGTCACAACAACAGATGTCCATTTAGTGTCATCTCAACAAGCCAGGCGTTTCTAATACAGGCATCATAATTCACAGCTCAAGTGACAGATTTTTATTGCTCCCTGTGAATCTCTACATGACTCATACTTTGCTATAAAAAACTACTTTTCAGTCCTTATTGGACAGGCGTGTTGTACTGTAAGGTTTCAGATAATAATCCAGTTGATTTAACAACGTGTAGAAAAAAAAAGTTGTAATTTTTGCTGCTTATAAAGCATTATTTGTTTGGGACAAAACTGTCGAGCCCCGATGTACAAAGAGAATATTTCCCATGAGTTGCTTCCTTAAAGACATATCTCCAGTAAATGTATATGAAACACCTACATCTGCATAGAAAGATTTACATTATTTACGCAATAATCACCAAATTTTGAATAGGTGGTTGTAGTTTTTTTTTTAATTATTATTATTCCAGGAATGGTCACATTGACATTAACTGTTACAAACTGTGTATTTTAAACTTAAGATTGCTGAAAATGCACAGATTTTCTCCGTAACTTGTGGCCACTGAGATTAGAATGACATCTAACACTGTGTTTTCTGCAGATCTGGAGCCACAAAGCCACAAAGCTTCTAAACATTTTGTTATTTCAAACACTGCAAATGTAGATTTGAGATTTTCAGACTTTCCAGAGGTTGTTTTAAAGTAATCAGTAATCAAGAGAACTTTAGTAAACCCTGGAAGGAAAGGGTTTAACCATATGGAGACTGACTTAATTTTTACTGTACAAGCTGTATTATTTTTCCAACCTAGAAACACAGTCAGAATAACTTCAGGGATATTTTAATGGAATAAATATTTGCTCTTACACACAACAGCTTTATCAATTTTAAAGCTTGTCAGGAGCTTTCCGAGTGCCTGCTAGTTCAACATTGGGCTTACAGCCATTTTATTCAGCAGACTTTTCTGTCTTGTTTTTCGCTGTGAGATTTCACGAGTTTCCTTGAAACTGATAACTTTCACACAATTAACTCAGGTTGCAGCCTGCAGACAGGCATAAATTCTCACTTTTCCTTCGCTGTTTGCTGCCTTGCTTCTCAAAGCTGCCGTTTCTGTGGCTCCAGCTGTCACATTGCATGTTAATTGGCTCTGTCTATGTGAGATGGGCCAGGCTGTCTATTTTTAACCCACCAATCCAATTAGGAGATTAGCCAGCATCTTGAAGCCATTTTAGAGCGAGCTGTTTGTGCAGCAGAGGGGCCAATCAAACTGGTTTCCCGCTTACCTCTTTCATCAAAGGAAAAAAGATGACTCAAGACTAGTGTCCTATTGGCACCAAACACCCTGAGCACTTTTGAATCATACTTTCAAAATAACTTTATGTTGTGAAATGCATTTTGTGGAAATGTGAGAGTTAAATATCTGATCAGAATGAACCTAAACTGGCAGGAATGAAAGGTTTATACTCACAAATCAGATCCTGATCCATAAATCGTATATTTGACTTCACCCCAAGGCCCGGAATCTGGATCGTTTGCCTAGAAAAAAAAAAGGAAGGCGATTATACACCTAATGCTTACACAACAAAATATGAAAAAATTTACACTTTGTAAAAACATTATTTACTTTTCTGGTGAATTAAATTATAATAGTATATAAATATACAACTTAAATAAATATGGTTACATTAAGGTGACTGAAAACGATTTATTAGGTCCTTTATTTTTACTAGAGATACTTTTGGGAAACTAGATAGGGTCTTAAGCTCATGTACAGTATGTTGCGAGAGGATGTTCAGCAGGCATGGGTCAGAATGATTAACCTTAAAGCAAAATTAAGCTTTTTACTTCTCACTGCTTTGCTTTTTTGCCTGGTTGCAGGGTGCATACAGTATGATGACAAGCAAGGGACAAATGTGCCAATATTTTTTTAATAATCCCCCTCGGTGAGGAGTAACATAGGGCATATACCAGATTGTGACATGGAGATAACGCATTTCATAACCAGGACTGTTTTTGTCTGGCACTAACCTGCTTTTATCTAATGAACTGCACTTAGCAATATGCATTTAAGGGAGGAAAGATGGATTATATAATCGCTGTGATCGGGTTAAAGCTGAGTTTAACTGTGATTGACTCACTGTTACAGATGCAACACTGGAGCCTCCAGGAGAGTTCTCAGGGACCCTGGCGATGTAATACTCGGATGTGAATTTAGGGATGTTGTCATTTGTGTCCAGCAGGTTGATCACTATGTCCGCTGTTGCGCTGAACCGCTCAGGAGTGTCGATCTCCACTGCCAGCAGCTGCAGGAAGACACTGTGATTCAATTAGTGCTGAAAGCCTTAGTCTACTCATAATTAATTAGTTTATGGACAGACAGCAATCTAAAGCCACACTAGCTGCTCTGTGAGACTGTAACACTTGCAAAGAAAATATTTTCAGATTTATCTTTTGATTTTTAAAGTTCATGTCAGTGCGCTCGGTGAAATAAATCAGAACAGTCAGAGACAGAGAGTGCTAATGACAGATGGCTTTTTAGCCTGCGTCCTTTATAAAGCACAAATTATTGGGGTACAATATCTTTATTTTACAAAACGTGAGATATGTCATGTGCATTTTATTACATGAATTATGGATATTTAAGATGGCAACTGTGTATTTTGGAGAAGCCTGAGGAATTTGGTTTATCACACTTGGTAATAATAATGGATTGTAATATTGTAATATTGCCCATATGAGGTCTGACCTTAAAAGAGAGAGTTGGCCCCTTTTCATAGTCGATGCCAGATGTGTCTTCCACAATGATGGTCACCTGCGCTTCATTCAGGACTGTCTGGGGAACCACACGAAGCACTCGGCCCGGCCCCACTAGCCTCAGTTTAAATTTGGCATTTGCTCCCTAAAAAAAGGCAGCCCAGTGCAGAAATCCATCACATAAAGTAAATAAGAGTGTAGCTGTCACGTCATGCCACATGAGCCATTAAACGGGATGAGGAGAATAACCATGAGGGCATCGTGAATGACATTTTTACCTACAATAAATTTGCTGGACATTTGTAATTTTGATGCTGCTGGTTGTCACATATTTAGGGAACTTTTTTCACAGAGATTTAGATGGATCTGTCAGCCAGGCAACATGCTTTAATTTTTGTTATTAGTGCACCAACTTTTATCACAGTTATTGATTAGTAAAACCACATTACTGCATGTCCAAATCCCGAGGAATGAATCAAAGGATGAGTTAGTTGTGTGCGATTTGGGAATATATATATACCTGATCAGAGTCATTGACTGTGATCTTAAAGCCGCGGAGGATCTCCCCTGGAGGTGGATGCTCATACATTGTGACCTCAAATTTGTTCTGTGGTCCATTTTCTCCATAAAAGGTTGGGGGATGGTTGTTGAGATCCACCACACGGACAGTCACTGTGGTAACATCGTAGTCCTGCAGCTCATTGTTTCGTCCTACCTCAGACGCCTTGAGTTTAAAAAATACAGAAGTAAATAAAATTATTGTGTAATGAGAGTAAGTCTTAAGAAGCACAGGTGAAAAAGAAAGTTAAAGAAAGGTAAGTAGCAGCAAGGTGCCTTTAATTAAATGCACTTGATTAACTGATCGCAGCAAGTGTGAGCACCTCTATAAAAGCAGAAGTTTTGGCAGTTTGCTGATTTGGAGCATTCAGGTGTGTGTTAACACAATGCCACAATTTTTCCAAGAGTGGATGTCCCAGAAAATTCACCCCAAGGTCAGACCATGCAAAACCCAAGCGCTACTTCTCAGACGCTACAGAAAGACTCAACAAGTATGGCTTGTTTGGAAGGGTTGTCTGTCTAAAAAGAAAATGGCAGCACAGTTTAGGTCTGCAAGGTTGCTTCTGAACAAGACTTCTGGAACAATGTCCTTTGGACAGATGAAATCAAAGTGGAGATGTTTGGCCATAATGCACAGCACCACATTTGGTGAAAACCAAACACAGCATATCAGCACAAACACCTCATACCAACTGTCTAGCACAGTGGTGAAGGGGTGATGAATTGGACTTGTTTTGCAGCCACAGGACCTGGGCACCTTGCAATCATTGAGTTGATCATGAACTCCTCTGTATACCAAAGTATTCTAGAGTCAGAAGTGAAGCCATGTGTCTGACAGGCAAAGTTTGGCTAAAATTGAGTCATGGAAGAGGATGATGATTATAAGCACAGCAGCAAATCTACAACAGAATGGCTGAAAAAGTAATTAATCAAGGTGTTGTAATGGCCCAGTCAAAGTCCAGACCTCAACCTGATTGAAATGCTTTGGTAGGAGCTTAAGAGAGCTGTGCGTAAACAAATACCCACAAACCTCAATGAACTGAAGCATCATTGTAAAGAAGAGTGGGCCAAAATTCCTCCACAACCGTGTGAGAGGCTGATAAAGTCATACAAAAAAACAATTACTTTAAGTTATTGCCACTTAAGGTTGTTCCACAAGCTACTGAATCATGAGGTGTATTTAGTTTTTCGCAGGAGTGCTATGGAAAGTTTCTTTTTCACATGACTGTAAGTAGGAAAGGACAGGAAAGTTTCTTACCTTGACTTTGATTTCATACAGTTCATTTTTCAGCAGAGATGGAAAAGTTGTCAGGGTGATGCAACCACTCGTGCAATTTATGTCGAACACACCATCACTACCTGAAAGGTGTTGACAGAAATTTTGAAGATATGTTTGAAATCTGATCATAATCTAAAAGAAGATACAGTAACACACCTTTGCTTTACCAACAAGCAGCTAAACTTGGCACTTTTTTCTTTTTCTTTTTGTTCTTACCATTAATAATGGAATAATGTATTTGGTTAGGATTGCCTTGGTCACCATCTTTAGCGTACACTGTGAATATTTCAGAGCCCTGGAAGTAAAAAAGTACATCAAATTAATGTAGACAAAAACAATAATCATAATCAACTTGACTGCTGAGAATGAGACAAAAACTCACAGGAACAGAGACTTCATAGATGTAGCCAAAGTATGGGGTCCCTACAAAGTATGGAGGCATGTCTTGGGAATCAATAACATTAATTGTTACTGTGGCTGTGGAGGTCAACACCTGATGTTTCCCCTTGTACTTTCCACCTCCATCCTGAGACAACAAAAAGGCAGAAAGCAGAGTTACCACATGGTATAATTAGCTACACCTTTAGATGACCCTTTAATCCCAAGCATGTTTAGACAAGGATGAGTTCACTTTACATTTGGAACTGTTGGGATTATGGGATCTTTACTACATGATATCTACCGTAACAGCTTAAAGCAGCTAGCCCAAACAAAAATTATAATTTAACCAAAAGTATTTTTTTTAGTATTTTAACCTACTAAATGCTACAAAAAATTACTTGAACTTCAAAGCGACATCTTGCTTAAAATAATTAAAAGAGTTTGGTGTTTGTTAACTTGCTAAAAATAAATCACAAAGTACAAGGAAATTAAATGAAATATGGGGAGCAGATACATAGGATTTGATACATGTCCATGGTTTGGTATAATTTTAAAAGGAATTATGGTCTGATACCCAGTAAAACTAGGAACTTGTTACACCTTAATCCAAATTAAAACCTAGGCAATGAAATGCATCATAATTGGGAACAGTGGGCCTTTATTTCTCATAGCTCATGATTCTTTGTCATACCTTTTCAGTATCTGTGTAATTTTCTAAATGTTATCACAGCCAAGTATTTAAGTAGCCAAGAGCTGAGGCCATGAAAAATAAACTAGCTTTCACCATCAAACTATTACTCACAGTGATATAATTATACTTATTTTGGGAGAAGGACTTTTAGTGTGTCACCAGATCAGCAAGATAAAATCTCACCACTTCCCAACATTTGTTTTTAGCTCCCTGTTCCCTTTTTTTCCACTCTTTGCTTTCCTCTCACTCAAACCAGTCAAGGCAAATAGCCCTTTACCCTGAACCTGGTTCTGCAGGAGGTTTCTTTATAGTTCTTTATAGTTTTTTTTTTTTTACCTTACAATATGAAGGATTTAGTTCTAAATGAATAAAATGGTAAACCCCAGAAAAATTGTAATCAAATGTCCAAAATACATGACGTTAATGTTGAAAATCACAACATTATTTACATTTGAGGACAGGCAAACCTGTAAGTCAGTCACTGTGTTTATATGTATTGAAACCACTTGATAAAGCAAATAAAGGGACAACCCAAATATAAGAGTGTGAAAGTGACCTCTCACCTTTGCAACCACTGTCACAAAATGTGTTGGTGTGGTCTCAAAGTCCAAAGTCTCACCGGGTTTGACTCTGAGGATCCCACTGTGTCCATCAACGGTGAACTTGGTGAATGGGGAGGTCTGATAATATAAACACTCACAGTTAGTAAAGATAGCAGTAGGAGTGCTTTATTTGTACTTGAATTTAGCAATCAAAAGCAATAAAGTGTAATTTCAAATATGGTACCAATCAGTCCTAACCTGCCCCACTTTAACCTTGGCATTTCAGGGTAGCTTTGTCTCACAATTGACACATGGAGACTAACAACCACTGTGCTGTCAGCTGTTGGCCCAGACCAAACCTAAGCCCCTATTAAGCTTTCAATGCCATGCTCAAATGTAATTGAAATTTAATCCACTAAAGTAACACGATTTCCAGACTGCTCTCTGGTATGAGATTAATCTTTCCCTGCAGCACTGTCCCATCACTCAAATGCCCTTTTCCTCCCTCCACATGGTAGCGCAGTGCTCATGATGTCAGGTTGACCTCTGGTTATCCCTGAGTGTTAGGGTCATACCAAGCTAGTTAAAAGTGTCACTATGTGGTTAACAGAATTGCAATCTTGGTGATAAAAAACATAATGCATTTTTTAATCGATTGCAAAGCAGAAATTGAATCAAACAATAGAAGAGCATCATAAAAATTTAAGTTTAAAGTAGAAAAAAGAAAAAAAAAAGAAGAAAAATTTATGAAATGGTAATAAGAAATGCTTGTTCACAGTTTTTGGGCCCTGAGAGGATCAAGGTGTTGGCAGGCTTCAGGGAGTATTCCGGGATGTGAGAGTTAAGAGATCTGAAGACGTAAAGAGGTGTAAAACTATAAAGAGCCCCATGTGTGATCGGTACACTCTTACAGTCAACTCAGTATTCATCTGGGTGCAATGTGCAACATGGCTAAAAAAGCTTTAAGTGTTTTAGCCTAGGTAACATTAGGTCACTTTTCTGTGCAAGTATTGCTGTAGAAGCCTAGCTGCTACATTATGGAGAGTGCTTTTTCTGACTAATGGCTGATTAAACATAAATGCAGAATCCTGAGTTAATCAAGTGTGAATGTTTTGGGAAATATTTGGGTCTGGGTGTATTATGAAATTTAATTTGGAACACGCGGCTAGCATTTTTCAACTAGGTTTAAACAACCAAATTAGAATCAAAATAAATGCAGCAATTTAGTGCTTAAAATTCACCACAACTCCTTTGATGTGCCTGAATTTTGCTGGTAGGTTTGTGAATTCAGCTTCAAAAACATTTGCCATTTGGCACTCACTAGTTAAGTGGTTTTAAAATTGCCAAGGTAATAAAAGTGCATAACAATGAAACTTAAAGTTACCTGTAGATAATAGGAAACACTGCCTCCTGAGCCCATATCTTTATCCACTGCTTGGACTCTGTAGATGCTACTTCCTGGAGCAGTGTCCTGGTAAAGGAACAAAAAGTTCAATAATGTTAAAACAATATTAAATCTCTATTATTTCATTTGTTTGACACCCCCCCAAAAAACCTCTAGAAGGCATCTATTCTATTATACCATATTATAACTGTATAGTTATTTTATATAATATATATTTTATATAATATACCTCTGGAATATCAATGATAAAAGGCAAGTTTTGAAATTCAGGTGGTTCATCATTGGCATCCGTGACAAACACTCTCACTGTCTCAACAACCTGAAACAAACATGAAAACCAATTACAAACTGCAAAAACAGTTGCTTTATCTACAGCTTTTTACAAAACTATGTTGTTTCCAGAGAAATAATCTAAATAGTGATTAAATAGTGTTCAGAGAAAATATTATTTTGTACAGTTAATCTTTTTTGATTCATTTTCCAGTTAGATTGTAGTGTTAAAATGTGACTGTAAAATGAATTGTACTGTAGATTATGAAGCCAGCAAAGATATGATTAATGACAATACACTATCAGAAAAATATGACATAATCAGAAAAAAAACGTACTTTATTACGACCATCTGTTATGCTCACGTGCACTGAGATTTCATCTTGTTTCTATGAAAAATAAAGATGTCATGTCACTTTGAGCCAAAGGTTTTTGTTTGTTTTTAATCTGTTTTCAAAACTGGAGTCTTTATTAAAAGGCTCACCTCTCTATCGAGCTCCTGAATTAGAGTCACGTTTCCTGACTTTGGGTCGACTGTAAAATATTCTTTGGAGCCCTTTTCAAAAGTAAGACCATATCGTACTGGATCTGCCTCTGGATCTGTTCCATTCAGGATGTATATCTGTGTTCCTATGAGAAAAGAACAGATACAGAGATACAAAACTTCTGAAATGGGGCAGAAATGTAGCATCTCCATATGCAGCACAGGTGTAAAAGGCACGTTTAACAGTTAGGTCAGACGAGCTACTACCCATATTGTTTTCTTCCCGTAAGTCTTTGATATACGTCACAATCCAAAAGGTCTTACAGTGATTAGCTGGAGCCTCAGCACCATGTGTGATCATTTCATTATCACACGTAGGCACTTAAACCACACATCTCTAAATACACTAAACGTGATCACACACTGAATTTATCCCAAAATCTATCACATTTAAAATTATTAATAAATTGCATGTGCGCCTTACCAACGGGTGTATCCTCAGAGATGCTGAACAAGGCCATATTCCCATTTGTACTGCTGGGACCATTATCATAAAAATATGGAGCATAGTCTGATTGCCCTTTATGATAAAAAATAGATAAAGATGATCCAAGTTATTTGAGCAGAAGAGAGATACAAAACAAACAAAAAACAAAAACAATGACCTAACATATAAGAAAGCTGCTCCATACACTGCATAAACCCCACAAATGCCACTTACACCATATAATTTTTTAATAGAAATATATACTTAATTATTATTATCTACAGTGAAAAGTGTTACACTCACTTGCTAAAAAGGGCAGAAATCGAAAGCAGGGAGGAGGAAAGAGTTACATTGGAAATATATTTAGATTCAAGGATGCAGTTTTAAAAAACAAAAGCAAAATTGCACATTGAATTTTATGAAGTACAAGCAGCATGAAAATCTACACTAAGATAGACATGCCCTCTCTGTGTTAGAGGATTAACCAGATAAGAGCGAGGCAAGAAGTCTTAACCACACACAACAAAGACAAAAAACAGAAAAGCAGAGCCTTACCCAAGGTGAAGTGAAGCATGAGGAAAAACAGTAAAGCATGCATTTTCTTTTGTTTCTTCATCCTGGTGGGGAGGTAAGGCTTGGCTGGCTCATGTGGAAGGCTTGGTGGAGGGAAAGCAAGCAGTGAGTGTTGTGCCCTTCTCGAGGCGTCTCAGCAGGCTCAGAAGTAGGAAGAGGCTGGGACAGAGTCTCAGGCACTAATCCAGTGACGCATCCCTTCTCTCTGCACACATCTTCTACCACACTGCTCTCACTCCAAATTCTCCTGGATCATGGAGGGACGAGAGTTCAGGTTTCACACAATATGGTGTGATCATCACACCTCACCACACATTCGACAGCGCACACATGAGGCAATGCATCCATGTTTAGTTTGGAAACAATTATACTCTCAGTATTACATTAAGATAAGAAATGTTAAAAAGGTTTGCAGCTCACATCTTTGTTTGGTTGTTGTTATCAGCAGTTTGTTGGGTCATGTTTTCTGTGTTGAGACATGGCAACTGGCAGGTCACTAGGTTTCCTGGGGAAAGTAGACTGCAAGGTCTAAAGAAAGCTTATTGGTTGTAAGCACATGAGAGATCCAAGTGCAGCTAAGGCTAGTGTTGGTAATTGAGCTGGCAAAGATGGCATCAACGGGCAGTTTAGGCCACTGTGGTTATATGTGACTAATAGGTTTGTTAAAACCCTATAAATAAAAGGAGAGAAGCCAAACACACCATGTGGCCCAACAAAAAACAAAAACAAGAACAAACAAAAAACAAAAAACAAAAAGAAACAAATGTGCAGGACACACACAGAACTAATATTTAATAGAGACTCCAGAGGATGTTTACCAATAAGAACGGTAAGAAACTGTAAGACATCCTTCTGGTATGAATTACCAGCACACTAAGCAGGTCAAAGACAAAGCACAACACTCAATTCAGAAGAGCTACAATCCCAAAATAAACAGCTGATTTTCTGAAAGAAAAAAAAAAAGTGACACTCTCTGAAGACCAGAGTGGAAAACCGAGTATGACGTTTTGAGCTTGCAACCTTGACAACAGTTGAAGAGAGAGCTTTGCACCTTTTCTTTATTTAAAAATCATGTACAAGCAGGTGTCATGTGAGTGCACGTTTGCCTGCCATTTCAACTACTGTGTTAACTGTATTGACTCATTCTGAGGTGTAGAGTGTGCAGAGTGTGCACTTCTTGTATTCACAGGTCTAAAAATAGTTCCTGGCTGAAAATTACACATTTAAGGCGGAAAAATGTTTGCATAGATACATAGAAACTCAAAATTATTAATTAGATCTCCTATATTAAAAATATTAGAAGTACAGTGGTATTGGATAACTGTACACATAAAGCAAAATGTCCCTTTATTTATATATATATATAAATATATATATATGGCTTAAAAACAAGGAAAGCCAAATATTTTTGAGATCTGCCAAAAACAAATTTATATTGTTATTTATTAGGCAAATAAACTGATTATATGTAACAATACAACATATATACACATATTTCTATACCCAAATTTGAGCCAGCACACAAACTAATATTCTGTTCGGGAATGAAAGTAAATAACTGTACTTCGGCATCTTCATCAAAAAATAATTCTGTGCTTTACTAATATTTTATGCTTTTTTGTAAAACAGTAAATTTGAAAATTCATGGATAACAACAGTAATTATGTTTTAGCATTAAAAATGTTATTTTGATTAAAGAGCTTGTGCATGCTGGTGGATTAACCATTACAGAAACATAAAAAATGATTTTGGTAAGTACCAATACGAAATACCAAAGTAATAGTACAAAAAATTTCACTATCAAAATATACTTGAAATAGAAGTGCTCAATATGCATATGCCATTTTCTGAAGCATAGTAGATCATATTATTGGATCAGAATTATTAATAATTAATTATTGTGTTTATCACTCTAAGGTTGCTGAGTATGATTTTATTTGCTTATGGATAGCTTTATCTATAATAATACATCATACTAGCTTTATATTTCAAAATCTGTAAAATAAATAAATAAAGCTTTAAAATAAATGGCATGGAGACCAAAATGTGCATCAGAAACATAGTGGAGTATAAGCAGTAAGGAGCAGCATAACATAAAAACACTTAAAAGTATATGTACATTAAAATTGTACTGCTGCTTAGAGGGCAATAGACCTAACAGATGCCATCCTTATAGTCATGCTGCTTGCTTGGCCTATCAGTTTAAAAAAAAACAAAAAAAAGATCGACAACAGAATAATAACGAATACGAATACGAATACGAATAACTTTATTGATCCCAGAGGGAAATTCATATGTCTGACAGCTCATCTGCTATTTATATGAGAATTGTAAAGCCTGATGGCTGTGGGTGTGAATGATTTTCTGTATCTCTCCGTTTTACAACGGAGAGAGAGGAGTCTTCCAGTACTGATGGTTTTTTGTTCCATAAAGATGTTATAAAGTGGGTGATCAGAGTTGTTCAGGATGGCTTCTAACATCTTTAGTGTGCATCTTTCCACCACCTCCCCCAGCGTGTCCAGTCTGGCTCCAATCACAGAGCCAGCTTTCCTCACTAGTTTGTCCAGTCTCCTTGCATTCTTGTTTCTGATGCTGCCTCCCCAGCAGACTGCAGCATAAAACAGCACACTTGCCACCACAGACTGATAGAACATCTGCAGCATTTTACTGCAGATGTCAAGAGATCTTAGTTTCCTTAACAAAAAG
>VUQS01054433.1:1885-14081 GCA_015108495.1 Heterochromis multidens | reverse complement strand
GGTTCTCAGTCATCCAGGACATGGCAGTCGAAGAGTTTGAAAGAAGGCAACTGGACTTCTTTAAGTTGTTTGAAGACGTTTCACCTTTCATCCAAAAGGCTTCATCAGTTCTAAAAACCAAATGGTGGAGAGTCCCAGGTATTTAAACCCTAGTCTTCAAACAACTTAAAGAAGTCCAGTTGCCTTCTTTCAAACTCTTAGACTACCATGTCCTGGATGACTGAGAACCTACACAGACATGTTATTATGTATCTTCATTTTTGGACTCTTAAATGTCCCTCTTAATCCTTCATTCTTCTGATCTGCACTTAAAATATCTGGATTTGTTGCTCTCCTTCTCCAGTTGTATTTCTTTCAGATCAAAACATCTCTTGATTTTCACTTACTACCATGATGGGGGTGAATGTTTCAACAGATGTCCTGCTGTGTGTGTGTGTGTGTGTGTGTGTGTGTGTGTGTGTGAGAGAGAGAGAGAGAGAGAGAGAGAAAGAAAGAAAGAAAGAGAGAAAGAAAGAAAGAAAGAAAGAAAGAAAGAAAGAAAGAAAGAGGGAGAGAGAGAGATGGCTTTGCCAGAGGAGCACAGCATATTCCTGCCAGCTTGAGAAATAAGAGGAAGCATTTTACAAGTTGTGTGGTTTTACTTCCATTACCTGACTCATGCTGTACATTTCAGCTTCCTTTATTGATTGCAACAACTGTATGGGATTAAAAAAATGACGTTTGTTTTTATTCTTTAGTTTTTAGATTGGATCTTTAATAATTTAATGATTTAGAGAACAATTTGATTTCTAGATGACGTGTTTAGCCATCCCTTAGTGCTTTCAATAAGCAGACATTATGGTCATTGCAATGGCTCATCATAGTGCATGTCAGAAAAATTAGAATATCCTGAAAAATGTTCCTTTTTATTGCAATTAACTCACAAGTCTGACAAATCAAACATACAGAACTACCTGCTGTGGCGACCCCAGCCGAAAGCAGTTTCCATTGTAAATAATTCTAAAAGGTCAACTTTGTTATATTCTATATTCATTACACAAAATAAAATATTTCAAACCTTTTTATTTTGTTTCAATGTTGGTGATTATGGCTTATAGCTCATGAAAGTAAGACATCCAGTATCTCAAATTTCCAAAGATTGATCAGTAAAAGGTTTACAACAAAGACATGTTTTAATTTATACACTCAGTACTTGGTTAGGACTCTTTTACCAATAATTACTGCATCACTGCTGCCTGGCATGGCATGGAGATGGTCAGCTTGTGGCACTCCTGAGGTGTTACTGAAGCCCAGGTTGCTTTAAGCTTGTCTGTATTTTTGGGTTGGGTGTTTCTCATCTTCCTCTTGATGATACCCCACAGATTATCTGTAGGGTTTTGGTCAGGAGAGTTGTCTGGACAATCAAACAAAGTAACATGGTCAGAAAACCATTTGGTAGTAGTTTTGGCCCTGTGGGCAGGTGCTAAGTCCTGCTGGAAAAGGAAATGGGCATCTCCATAAAGCTTGTCAGCAGATGGAATGATGAAGTGCTCTCATCCCCAACCGGTCACAACAGATGGCTGCCCCTCCCAGGTTTCTTCCTGTTAAAAGGGAGTTTTTCCTTCCCACTGTCACCAAGTGCTTCCTCATACGGGGTCATCTGATTGTTGGGGTTTTCTCTGTATTATTGTAGGGAATTTAAATCTCCTGATAGATGATGCCTTGCCTTTGGACTTGATAAAACACAGAGAGTAGGACTCTGATTTCCAAATGATAATGGAAATCATCAAAATTAAGAACAAAATTAAAACAAAAAAGGCTTGAAATATTTCACTTTACAGGTAATGAGTGTTGACTATATCAGAGTTTACCTTTTTAAATGAAATTACTAAGAAAATACTTTTTTCACAATATTCAACATTTTTTAGATAAAACTTCTGTAAGGCACATTAAGCCATGTATGAACACACATAGTTGTTGTAACCTTTTCAGAGTATCGTATGCCATTTTCCAATTATTTATGGATATCAGGCAAATGGGTCTTTTTCTTAATGGATGAATATTTGTCAGAGTGATATATTTCATGTTTTATACTGTCTTATCAGATTAGCTGTAAATTCTCAGAGTGACACCAGCCCAAGCCAAATAAGTCCTCACAGTAGTCACTAATCACAGTCACATGCTTGTGGTTATTGCACAAAGTGCACTCCACTGCACTGCTTTGTGGTTGAGTGCTGATGGACAATTGAGGCGTCTCTATAGCATATTTGGAGCAGATTTACAGCTAAAGTGGTTCTGAATATATTAACAAATGCAAACTTTTGGAAAATGTGATGCCGCTTTTTTCCACATGTGACCACATCGGCTTACGGGTACTAGTTGTATGTTGGTATTTCATGACAAGCAAGAATGTTTTGTTTCATTTTGTTCTGAATCATAAAACTAACATATAAAAGAATTGTACACAAACTCCCCTTTGCTAGAAAGTCTAATGTTGAAGAAAGATATCCAGCAGAGGATGAGGTTGTGTCTCTGACACTGACACTACCTTCATTTTTGAAAGTATTTTTCAACCAAGGCTCGATGTCCATAAAAGAAAGTCATCTGATGGTTATTGAGCATCAGAATGTTTGCTTATGATGATCTTATTGCAGCAGGTAATTATATGAGATGAAATCAGTTTTCCTGGGAGTGCAAATTGAATCATCTTATATGATCTTGCTTTGTTAATTGCATGGTTCTACTCTTAAATAATGAATAAGTTTAAATTCTCTTCATCAATCAAAGCCTCAGGCACATCTTCATGTGCAGATTTGCTTGTTGTCATACTTCAAACCTTCAGTATTAAAAGAAAACACTGCCTTGCAACCAACAATAACCTGTAACCAACAATAACAGTGACTCTGCTGTGTCATTACATCTCATGTTGTGTATCAAATCACCCATACCTGTATTTAAACTTGCTATTTTAAGTGCACTCACACTAAGGAATATGGCTGCAGTGCACCATGAGTACCCAGATGCTGTACTCATAACGGTTAAAAAGTTGAGTGAATTTTCTGTGCACTTTTCACCCTTAATGGTCGCCCTCTTGGCTCTTGACCATTTTCACCAGTCTTTGGCCAGACTGTTGTTGTCCTTGATGGTATCTGTGCTGTGATGTCCTGTTTTGTCATCTCACTCATTGTCTGTTTTGGTACCTGTCTGCCTGTCTGTAAGGCTTTATTAAGCTGGGCCAAGTTTATTTATAGAGCATACTGCAAATTAACAAATGCTGCATCACAAAAACTTAGACCAAAGTGCTGTGCAACTATTAAAAAAGCACAGCATGCATAAAACAGGATAAAAGACAGACTAACATTTACTATTTAAAAACAAACACAGTGTCTAAATTAATTATTAAATATAATTAATGTTAACTTTTGCTGCTTACTTATGTATGTAGGTTATTTGATGATTCTAAATTGAGATTGATTGTCTCTCTACAGGTTTTTTGCCCAGTTAAAATGGACAAAAACTCCATACAAAGCAAAATGTTTTGTATGCAGTTTTGTATGGTTCTGTGGTTCTTAAAATGTCTTTGTTAAAACTCCTAATTAGAACTTATATTGCCACTTAGATGTATTTCAAATAGCATTTTATGAACATGACTTCAGGCCTCTGTGAGATGCAGAACTCCATGTTCTTGGAGTTCTTTATGACAGAGTTTTCTGTAGAATAAATTTGAGATCAGTGAGATGCCTTTGTGATGGCACTTTGTGATGAACAAGAATCCAAACATTTAAAGTGCGCAAAACTTTGACACAGTACTGTACACGTCTGCCACTTGGATTCTTCATGTTGTCCATAACTCCCCTCCCTGTATAAACCTCAAGCAGCTGGAACTGTAAGTGGAGCCAGGACCAGGCTGGTCACACATGTTTTGTGGTCTGTATATGTGACAGCCTACATGTATGTGCAGGCGCATTCATTTGTCACCACATTCGTGTGTGCGTGTGCATGTGTGTGTGTAAACTATATCATATTCTCTGTGCTCATGAATCAAGCCTGAAAGCAGCCCATTAGGAGACATGCACTTCCTCCCATCAGGAGTGAAAGCCTGAGGATTCCAAACAGCGGAGGTGAAAGGTCAAACCCCTAAAAGCTAAGATGAGCTGTGACATCTGATGTCTGAGGTGCACCACAGACACACATTCACACAGCCTTCTGCTGGGGAGAAAGAAGAGGCGGCGGTAACAGGCAGTCAAACAGCGTACAGAAACTAGGGGTTATACTACAAAGAGTCAGAGAGACAGGAAGGAGTAAAGACTCACACCAAGGACAAAACTCTCATTCATCACTGGAATCTTACAGTGCACTGTCCATTGCTTTGGATGGTTGACCCCATGTATCGTCACTATCTCTACTCCTTACCTTGCTTCATCTTTTCACCTGTCTCTCCTCATTCACGCACGTATTCTGTCTTGCTTCCACTGAGTTTCATTCCTCTTCTCCCCAATGCATACCTCCACCTCTCCAGGCTCTCTTTCACTTGCTCCCTACTCTCACTACAGATCTCAATGTCGTCTGCAAACATCATAGTCCACAGAGACTCCTGCCTGACCTCATCAGTCAACCTATCCATCACCATTGGAAACAAGGAGGGGCTCAGAGCCTATCCCTGATGTATTCCCAACCCCACCTTGAACCCATCTATCACTCCTACCGCACACCTCACCACTGTTTTGCTGTCCTCATACATGTCCTGCACCACCCTCACATACTTCTTGTCCACTCCTGACTTCCTCATGCAGTACCACAGTTCCCCTCTTGACACCCTAAGCCATCCTACAGACTACCATCTAATGTTTCCTAGCTACATTCTCCCCTGACACCACCTTGCAGTCTACTATGTCTTTCAACTTGCACCTTCTGCATAAGATACAGCACCTTCCTCCACTCTTATACGTTACCGTATGTTCCTCTGTCTTTTTAAAGTATGTGTTCACCACAACCATGTCCATCCTTTTCACAAAATCCACCATCATCTGCTCTTCTGCATTCCTCTCTTCAACACCATACCTACCCAACATCTCCTCGTCACCTCTGTTCCCCTCACCTACATGACCATTAGAGTCTGCTCCAATACCCTCTGCCATTTCATCCAACGTACTCCAGATTTCATGTTTCTCATCTAACTGAGGTGGATGTTGTTAAGCCGGGCCATGACCCATCTGGTATGGAAATGTCATTCTTGATGATCTGCATGTTTGATTTGGCAAAGGTTTTACACCGTTTTATAGCACCCTTCGGCATGAAACCTTTGCAAACCTCCCAATAGATCCGGGCTTGAGACCACCAATAGGAGTACACTGGCTTGTGGCCCCCTGTGGCTGGGTTAGACCAAAGTGGAGATTTTTGGCCATAATGCACAGCTCCGCGTTTGGTGAAAAACAAACACAGAATGCAAACAACAGCACCTCATACCAACTGTCAAGCACAGAGGTGGGCTTGTTTTAGGGCCACAGAGCCCGGGCACCTTGCAGTCATTGAGTCAACCATGAACTCCTCTGTATACCAAAATATTCTTGAGTCAAATATGAGGCGATCTGTCTGACAGCTAATGCATGCCCTATCATGTAATAGGACAACAAACCCAAGTACACCAACGAATTTAAAGCAGAATGGCTAAAAAACTAAAGAATTAAGGTGTTGCAATGGCCCAGTCACAGTTTACACCTCAACCTGACTGAAATTCTGTGGCAAGACCGTAAGGAAGCTGTGTATAAACAAATGCCCATGAGCCTCAATGAACTGAAACAATGTTGTAAAGAAGGGTGAGCCAATATTTCTCCACAAGAGGAGGTAGAGACTGATAAAGTCATACATAAATAATTACTCCAAGTTATTACTGCTAAAGCTGGTTCTACAAGATATTGAATCATGGGGTGTACTTAGTTTTTCTCTGTCTTGTGAAAAAGAAAGTTTACTATATGTCCTCTAAAGTGTTGAGAACAGAGTGTGTGTGCGGGTGTGTGTGTGTGTGTGTGTGTGAGCATGTGAGTTGGTGCATTGCAATACATGGAAGTACATTCCTCTCCTGCGGGGGCTGGACAATTCCTGCAAGAACAAGTGGTTACCACTGTTTGTGTCAGTGTAAACCACTGACGCACAGATACACACACACATATACACACAAACGAAAACACACGCAGAATCACACGCACACACACTGCACATGCTCCTCCACCCAGTCTTATCAGCTGTTATTTGTTCCCTTTCTCAAATTACTCATGGCCTCCCACATCTGTTACTGAGATAAGAGAGCCTGACACCAGCTTCTATTAGTCATTAGGGAGAAATATCTAAATAGGTTGGCCACAGAATCACAACATGGGGTTACAAGGTAGATGAGTTAAGAGAAGATAAAAATAACTGAAAGTGTTGTGTGAAAGCACTTTTTTTTCAAATCGTGCATCCATTGTTGCATGTCACACTTCCTTCTTTCTTCTCTGTCTTTACTGTAAACTAGTCGATAATGAGAAAAGGCCTTTACCAGTCATATGAGTTCCAGTGAAATACAGATGGAGCGTAGATGTGTCACGAAAACCTCAGTTTACAGGGTTGCTGGCATAGGTGAAAGGCAGGATTCATGATGTAGCTCCTTGGAAAGAGTTTACAATGGACATCAGATGATGGATAACAGAGGCGATGGTCTACTGCAGGGTCTTGGCAATCACACACACTAAAATAAAGGTTGCACGATCAGGCAGGTCCAGACTTATTTAGAAGGAAAACTGAAAATAAACTACAACAGCTCAGTTAATGCTTAACTTTCAATTTACATTGCTGACTACACTTTCCACAAAGTGACTGCTGGGTTAAGATGTGGAAAGAGAAACTTTGAAATAGCAAGAAGAGGAAAAAAATGAACTAGAGTGCTCACCCCTAAAAGTGACTTATATTTGCTGAAAACTGATTACCACCCCATTTACATCCTCAGCTTCTTTAATCTGGAACAAACCATCATAACATGCAAATACACATAACTTCATGTCTATCCATGGTAATAATAAAGTTATTTCTTAGTTTTTATAACCCAATTATTAAAGCTAAAGAATGATTTGCACTTCATAGTGTAAAAAGCCATGACATTTATGTGATTATTGGCAATATTATAGTTTAATATAGTTTGTCTCTTTTATGTGTTTGGTATGTATAATATCCTTTTTGGGCTGCCTACAGTTGGAAAGTAGATTGTGATTATCATTATTTCTGATCCATTCATCATTTAAATTTTAATGTACGAAGCAAAATATTAAACTGAGGTTCAATGTATGCGTTTGCATCCCCACAGAACCAGGTCTGGGAGGAGACACTGATGTTTTTTCGATGGATTGACCAGAACACGGGTGTCTGACAGTAGCTGCTAATGGCACTTTAATATATGCTAAACATTGGTATTAGAACAGGGCAATTGTCTCTGCTTGCCTTTCTGTAAAAGTCACCACATGCCACCAATACCAAACTATCTTTGCTGACAATAAAAGGTCTGATCAAAAAGTCCTGTGACTTCCAAAATACCAAGTTGGTATCAAGTTACAGTTAAAGTTGAACGGTCACTATATTGACGCAGTGGAGGAGATTCAGCCTGCCTGCAAAGCTGATTCGGACTTGGTCAGAACAGAACCAAAAAATTGCAGCGGCACTCGAAGTGGTCCAGAGGTGCACAAGAAGATCAGTGAGTGGATGTGCAACTGAACTCAGAAAAGACTAAAATAGTTGTATTAAGCCACAAAGAAAACATAATGAAAGTCTCTACCTACTATGAAAGTATGATGTTTAAATCAAGCCAGAAATCTTGGTACAATTATGGACTCTGACTGAAGTTTAAAAGCCACATAAAGAGAATTATAAAGCAAGCCTCTTACCATTTTTAAAAAATATAGCAAGAATTAAAGGATTTCTGTCTAAAACAGATACAGTAAAACTTCACATGTTCATCTTCAGCAGTTTAGACTATTGCACTATTGTACTATTGTAGTAATGGCTTCAGATTCAAAATACTGCAGCTAAAATTTAAATTTTTAAATTATTCTTATTCTCAGATCTCTACATTGGCTTCCTTTGTTATGAAGGATAGGTTTTTAAATCCTTTAATGCGTTGGAAATGCTAGTTTACAAATCAAATTAAATGGACTTGGACTTAGGTACATTTCAAATTTTACTTGTCCCTTACAAAACATCTAGAACTCTCTTATTAGCAACAGGCCTCCTATGTGGTCCCAGAAACAAAATAAAGTGAAGCAGCTTGTAGCTGTTATGCTCCTCATTTGTGGAACAAACTTCTTGAACACCTGAAATCAACCAAGTCTAATTACTTTATCTAAATCAGGGCTCAAAACATTATTTGTGACTTATTAATAAATCACGACTGCAACTTCCTTTTAACCTTTTATTGATTTTAATCCTTAAGCACTCTGAATTCCCTTCCATCTGTACTATACAAATAAATCTGACTTGTCTTGACTTGACTTGATGGAGATTAGCCAAATTCAAATGAGGTGGACTCACAGACCTATTTGAGTGCACCTAGTATTCTGCAACTCCTCCTAGTTAGAAAGGTAGGTTTAAAGTTTGGTTTTACTTAACTGAGCAAATCTTGTGTCAACCAAAAACTATTTGTTAGAAATGAGTGATGAAAATCAACTGACTCACACTCTGAACTGATCCATCATTTTGTGAGTTCAGCTGAGCTCCGTCAGTTGTGAGTGAACATGCAGGCTTAACCTCAGTGACTGACTGATCCATGCCAGTTGTTTGCAGGGATCCCATCACATGGATGCCATTGTTTTCTCTGAGCTAATGTAGCTGGGAGTTAGCACAAGATGATCAATGGCCTAATTCTTCACGTGGTTATACTCAGGGGTTAAAGTGAGCCAGAACAGCATTCCGGCATCTTTAGTAAGTTTGTAATTAAATCTGATACGCAGATTAATACATAGTACTTTCGAGTACATAATAAATACATAATTTTTCTTGTGCTGTTGTTGCTTCTAGCTGACATCCCATAGTCCCATTTACTCCCTCATCATATTCCTTTTTCCTTCTCATCCCTGTGGTGCCTTCATGGTGCAGATGTCAAAGTTGCGTTTGTGGTACTAAACCATCTAGCTAGTCCTACTGAAGAGGAGTGAGCATATACGGAGTAAGGATTTTCAAGTGGCAGGTCATTTTAAATGAAACTTTTCAAACAGCTCAACAAATATCAGCAAACCAAAACTGTTTCTGTGCAGTTTGCCACACATGTCTTGGTAGCTAATGCTAAATGTATAGTTGCTGTATTTCCCAGGGAGAAAAAAGACATTAATGTGTAGTAAGTTCACTCTCAGAGAAGAAGAAAGATGTAAGAAACAGAGGACAAGAGAGGAAGATAAGAGATTATTTTTAAAGGTAAAGACTGCTCAGTAAGTGACATTTGATAAACTGGAAATTTAAAGCTTACGTGTAATGTTCTAATTCATTTTAGAGATTGGCTGTTTTAATCAGATTGTATAATAAGTATAATAATGTTGTGCTATTCAAAGGTTGAATGAACAACTGAGCTGTTTAGCACAGTTTAATGCAGACTAAACTGGTTAGTTTGCAGTATTGTGGTGAAGTCTAAACTAATACACTATGGGCCAGATTTACTAAATGGGGCAAAATAACATGTGAGCACAATCCCCAAATAGCTTTTATAGGTGTGGTTAGTTTTATAGGTCATTTACAAAAGTTGTGCTGTTTTCTAAACACAGGCGCAGTCAATTTATTTCATTATCAAGCACAAAAAATAAGAAGTGTTTTCGCGGCATTAAATATCGGCGGAATTAGCAGTAAATTGTGTGTCACAAACATTAGAAAATCAGTTTACATACTTGATTTAAATATTCTTCTTCCTATATTTTGTGTTTTGAGAAAGGAACTCCCAGAAATGCATGTGCAAGCGGGTTAGTCACAGTCCCCACCTCTTACATAGTTGTCACTGCGGTCTCTTTGTAAATACGAGAGTACTTTTTTTTAAATGCAGACTAGTGTGAGGTTACATCAAGAGTAGCAGAAATCAATTCAAATTTAAGGAGATGATGCTGATTAGATTCACTTACTTAATTCCATTTTTATACTGGCTGTATACTATTTAAGGGTTGGAAATCAGCCATTATAGCTCCTAAAACACCTACTTATATCTGGTTGGATTCAGTTGAGCGAGCATCAGCAGCAGCAGGTCAACTGATCACAGCCTGCACACAAAATTAAAATCTACTGGAGCTCACAATACAAATGATTATGTGACTTATTCCTCACTGATTCTTTTCCCCACTGCTACATCCAGTCTTAGGGTTGCACCACCTTCCAAATCCTACGTTAACCCGTGGTAATTACAAAGCCACGTGAACTAAGTTAATGAAGGTCATGTTCACATTCATGAGACTAAGTTCCGCAGTGGCTTCACATACTTGGACTACACTGGGACGTGCTTGTTAGACTTTCTAGCAAAAGAATGTTTGTATGCAAGAACTGTTTTATATTATCTTATATTATGTATCATCTTTTAAATAAAGTAAACAAAACACTGAAAAAAACTATGTGCTGCAATGGCAGCATATAGTTGCCCTCCAACCACTTGGTTGGGAGCACATTTCTGACCTTACTGAACTAACTGACTACACATCACAGGTTTATAATGATGACATCAGGAGGCAGAGAGGAAAGGGTTGTGATATTTCAAACTCATTAAGTTCACCATGCAACAAATAAGACATAATTTACCAACCCAGTCTCGCAGCAGTTTGTATTATAGTCATGAAATTTAAGGTAGTGATTCGTGTTGCTGGACACGAATTTTCACTTTTTTTCATGTTCAGGATTATTTTATGTTCCTGAACATGATTTTTCATCAATATGCTCTCATATGTACTGATCAAAAAACAAGAAAAACAGTGACTTTAGAAGTTGGAGGTGTGGGGGAGAAGAAGGTTGTGTTGATTTTCATCCTACAGACCCAAGTTCAATTCATATATCACAGTTTTTCACATAATAGAGAAATATGTGGCCTAAATTAGGTTTAGCCATTAAAAACTATTGGGTTAGGTTTGAAAAAATACAATTGTTGCCCCTAAAACTTTGCTCTCCTGGTTGCCATGGTGACATCTCCCCACTTTCACTACAAAAAATCTGTCTGGCTACACTGCAATTATTACCATCATACCATGATCAGTGTTGACCAGGGAGATAACAGTGTTATAAAGTGAAAAACGTTTGCTTGAAATTCTTCCAAATTTCTTAAAATTAAAAAACAAAAATATAACATGTACATAAGTACTGTAGCACTGAAGGTCCCATTGAGCACAGTAGAAGAAGTTTGGAACTACCAGGACTCTTCCTAGAGCTGGCCGCCCAGCCAATCTGAGCAATCGGGGTAGAAGGGCCTTAGTCAGGGAGGTGAACAAGATCCCAGTGGTCACCACATCCAGAAGGACAACCATTTCTGCAGCACTACACCAATCAGGCCTGTATGGTAGAGTGGCCAGATAGAAGGCACTCAGTAAAAGGCACATGACAGCCCACGTGGAGTTTGCCAAAAGCCACCTGAAGGATTCTCAGACTATGAGTAACAAAATTCTCTGGTCTGATGAAACAAAGATTGAACTCTTTGGCCTGAATGCCAAGTGTCATGTCTGGAGGAAACCAGACACTGCTCATCACCTGGCCAATACCATCACTACAATGAAGCATGGTGTTAACAGCATCATGCTATGGGGATGTTTTTCAGCAGCAGGAAGTGGGAGACTAGTCAGGGTCAAGGGAAAGATAAATGCAACAATGTACAGAGACATCCTTGATGATAACCTGCTCCAGAGCACTCTGGACCTCAGACTGGGGCGAAGGTTCATCTTCCAACAGGACAACAAACCTAAGCACACAGCTAAGATAACAAAGGACCACTTCTTCAGGACCACTCTGTGAATGTCCTTGAGTGGCCCAGCCAGAGCCCAGACTTGAACCCGATTGAACATCTCTGGAGAAATCTGAAAATGACTGTGCACTGACACTCCACATCCAACCTGATGGAGCTTGAGAGGTTGAGGCTGTAATTGCTGCCAAAGGTGCTTTGGCACCGATTTTTAATCGTTGCCCAGCACTACTTTTTACACCACTACTTCTTTTAATCATTAGTAATTCATTTTAAACTCTGGCT
>VUQS01054428.1:2566-14354 GCA_015108495.1 Heterochromis multidens | reverse complement strand
ACATCTTCCACACTGAGCAGGAAAGTGCAGGTGAAGAAGCCATGCTGCTAGTGACTCAGCTACGAGCTAAGCTAAGATAGTGAATCACTAAAGGCAAAATGAATAAATACTGTGAATAAAATCAGCAGGTGATTCAGCAGAGAGAGCTTTAGATAAAACACGTGAAGATTACACTATGAAATAAGTGTTTATCTAGAGGTTTTTAATTAAACAGGCTACACAAACACCGCAGTGATGCAACAGGAACAGGAAGTGATACAATACCACAACAGGAACAGGAAGTGATACAATACCGCAACAGGAACAGGAAATCCACCAGTGCCAAACGTTCCTGGTGTACAGTTGGTGCTTTACCCTCTGGTGTTATTTCCAATGCCTTTCTGAGTTGTGTTCATGTGTTGACTCAGGTGCCTACTCAGCTTAGTTACTATGATGCTTGAGATGAGTTTCCACATTGTGGGGAGGCAAGTAAACCGTTAGTTTGATGGAGCTGTACCTTTGTGGTGATCATTCATGATCAGGATTGTTTTGCCCTCTGTTAGCCAGTCTGGGTTAGTACCTGCTGTTGGCAGCACAAATAAGGGGGCTGCTAAACATCCATGGAGGTGTGAAAGTGTGAAAATTGCAGAGTTTCTGTATTTCCAGTTAAATGCACTGCTATTGAAGTGATTACGAAATGCCAGAATTACTATGCAGGAATGAAAATGTATGTAAATGACATATTTTTAAATCTAGACGACATGTTTGATTCATAAATTTGTAAAACACTCATTTATTTCCGAAAACGCTCCATGTGGAAGTTTTGTGCTATTGTCCTGTGATCTGTAAATTGTAAAGTAGGAGTAATGACAGCAGAATCATTGAATGTGGAAAAACTGAGATGTGATGTCAGAAATAAATTTTCAGTTCATCTGTTTTGAACTTTGGAGGGGTGTTTTTCTTGTTGTTGTTGTTTTTTTTAAATAGTTTTACTGGGTTGGCCAGTAAAGATCAAACTGGGCTGAATATGGTTCATGAACTAAGACGATTTTCACACCCACTGCTGCAGTTTCTAGAAAGGTTGTCTGTTGCACCAGTAGATGGCGTAGTTTTGTAGGAATACAGAATGGGGTTGAGCTCTGAGGGTAATAAAAGCAGCTCCTGCAGACTCCAATCGATGGATCAAATACATGAGAAGACACACTTTAGTGCTCCCTGACCTTCTTTTGTTAATTTGTGACAGGACGCTGGCGCCTACTGTTGGCGCACACACACACACACACACACACACACACACACACACACACACACACACACACACCATTCATTTTAAGATATTTTTTCTCTCCTCTCCTCTGTTTCCTGGGGGAAGCCTAATCGGAATCATGGTGGGGCCACCTTATGAGAATATTCAGCTTGTATGAGAGTGAACTGAAAGAGAGAAGTTTACACACGAGGCGTAACTGGCATTGCATTTTCTAACTATAGCCGTTTTCACTGTAGCTGTAGTGACAAAGGAAACAGCAGGCTAGTTTGACTTCAGTCAGCCTCACGACCCCCGCAGTTTACTGTGAGCATCAAAATCGTCTCGGAGTTTATATCGGGCTGTTATATCACTGCAGCACCGCGAGAGATACACAACAGAAGGCGTGACAGGTTCAAAATGCACTTCAGCTGAGAAATGATGCGTCTCTGGTGCCACGTGGTTACAGTGACAGCAGGACAACAGATGACAGAGCAGCTTTGAAACGAAAGGATGACACTTAAGGGCTTTTACTTTGCCAATGTGATCAGACAAAATCATAAAAAAACTTTTAATAATAAAAGACGCACAGAACAACAGAGCGGTTCCTCTTTGGTTTACACCATAATATTTTCTGCAGATGTTCACTGCGCCTTCCTCTGTGGTTACTTTTCCAGTACAGCAACTGGAAAATTCTGCAGAATCTATGTTACCTGATAGGCTTTTCTAAAAGTGGTGTAATTTTGAACTTTTTCAGGAAACGACGGAAAGACGGTTCCTCATTTGCATGTCCGCAGCTGTCCTGGCGCGCTCCGCCGAAGACAAAACAGCTCAAGCTTCATTCTTTAAATGATGTGGATGTAGAAATAAATAATAATAATAATAATAATAATAATAATAATAATAATAATGCTAAACTGTGATAAAGATAAACGCAAAGCCGTGTGTTGAAGCAACAGGCGGTGAAGCGCAGTGGAAAGAGAGGCTGTGCTGTAGTGTCTCTCCTCGTGACACACAGTGCATCTATAACTTGTGATTTTGTCCAAGCGAGCACAGGACATGCGGCGTGGATACCTTTACGCACGGTAGCAGTTGTGTAAAGGCTAAGTGGTTGATACAAGAGAAAGAGGGCGGTCAAAAGTGTGACGGCCAACAGATCACCGCGCGCTGCTTTCACTCTCAACTCGGCTCCTGTTAGGTTGCCTCTCGCACGTGTAATTTGTTGTTCGTCCAGGGCAGGACTACCGGCAACAGAACACGCATGCTTGAAACGATCTCCGCGCACTTGACGCCCGCTTCGGTGATGCCATGCCCCGGAACCACAGCGGAGATGAAGGCAGCACCGGGCTCTGGATGAGGACCTCACCGGGGCACCGTACCGAAGGCTACGGCTTGAAGGATGTGGAGTCCGGCGGAAAGATGATGAACAACGCGGGAGACGGCTTGCTGTCGGCCCCCAGCGCCGCAGGTGCTGCCGGGTCCGATAACGTGAGAGGGAAGCAGGGAGCCCGGCTCAGCCTGCTGGGGAAGCCGCTCTTATACAGCACACAGAGCGGCCGGAGAAACGTGCGCTACCGGCGGCTTCAAAACTACTTGTACAACGTGCTGGAAAGACCGAGAACCTGGGCATTCATCTACCACGCGTTTGTGTAAGTTAATGTCATGATGTGTGTGTGGAGCTGTTTGATGGAAAGATGTGACGATGCACACCTGTTGATGATCTTTGCAGGAACGTTTGTGCTCGAAATCACACCAATTAGAAAGCTTGTTTTACGTGGTGCTGCGCGAACCTCATCCTCTTTGTCGCTTTTTTATATGATGGCTGATATGCTCCAAATTCACAGCTTTAGCAGAAAATTCCTTCTGTGCTGAAAGCGGGGCCGTTTTATTACATGATATGTTTAAGTGTAGCTTCAACCTGAGGTTTTGACGCACTAAAAGATCACTTCTGCATTTATGAGTTTCATGTGTACCGTTAAAACCGGATCTCTGGGTCCTGAAGGTCAGGACTCGGGGACATCTTCCTTGCTGTGTGCCTTTCTTACCAGCTGCATTTAATTTCCCGCGTGCGACTGTTGTTGTGGCGTGATAACTGCTTCTGAGAGAGGAAGGAAGTCGAGGCACATGCTGACTGCAAAGCACATCTTACCATCGAGTGTGTGAGTGTGTGTGTGTGTGTGCGCGCACTAAGGGAAGGGGTTGGAAAGGGTGGACGGAAGCTGTTTACACTCAAAACAGCTCATGAAAGTGATCACTTTTCTTTTTGAATCATCTGTAAAGGTACTCTTTAAAATTGCATTCTGACTGAGCTCACAGGATCTTCCCTTATGTGTTTGTGTGTATGCTGTGGTCTGCGGTAACAACTCTGATATCACATTATTTTAAAAGAAATTACAGTCGATGACTGAGAACAATTTCAAAATTTCCTATACAGTGAAATGGTTGCTTGATGGTGGGAATCAGATAAGTTAAACTGAAATGTCAGAAGTTCCTTTTAGCTACCTTTAAAAAAACACAAAAAACTATTTTCCCATAATATTTATGAAGACAGATAAAAGAAATGCTGAATGAGTTACAGATGTGATGTTGCACTGAATGACATTTTTTGGGGTTCATATTTTCAGGCATGTCTGTATCTTTCCATAAAATGTGGTGCCTCTATTCACAGTGCTGCATGAATTATCCGTCATTGTATTGGAGGTGCAAACAAAGAACCTGTTAGCCTTGGATTTGTATGATCATCTGTGTGTGGTGTTTATAACCGCCTAACCAATTGTAGAATCCATCAGAATAGCATGTCTCCCAGTTTATTCTTTTTCAATACTAGGATATCTTTTTAAAGCTCTGATCAATTCAGTTCAGTTTTACTTAGAACTGGTTCACGAAACCAGTCATCTCAAGGTGCTTTATTCTGTAAGGTAAAGACCTTATGATATTAGAGAAAACTCCAATGATCAGATAAGCAGATGAGCAGCACCTGGAGGACGTGGGGAGCAAGAACTCTATTTTAACAGGAAGACACTTCCAGCAGAACCAAGCTGAGGAAGAGGCAGCCATCTTCCTCATTTGGTTGGTTGATTTCTGTTTGTGTAGCTCTTTGGCTGTGCAGAGGTTAGAAGGATATGATTATTGAACCAGTGTAAAGGCTATTGAGACGCACATGTGCACAGTCCAGCAAAAAGACATCACTCAGTAACAAAGATGTTATGCACAGGTCGAATACTGACTGGTTGAAAAGTTGGCTTGAACAGGAAAGGGGATAACAACTGAGTCCATCATCAAGAGAAAGAAGTGTGGAAAAAATTTCAATGATCAAAAAAAAAGAAAAGGCAGCATGAGAAGCACAAACAGTGGCTTCAGCAGACAGTTTTAACTGTTTTCAACACTTGAGTTCACTTGAAATAACGTTGCCTTGGCAGCTCCAAAACTTTAAGATTGGGCTTGAAGAAACATATTGCTGTAGTTGCATGCCTCTTTTTCATTCAGGAACTTTCTGAAGCTCAGTTCACTGTATATGCCTCCATTTCTCTGCTGGCGATGATGCAAATTATGGTTTTTGAAAACAGAAATTGTCTTGTGAAAAAAAAAGGTACACAGGCCTTTCTTTACACCCAGTAAAGATGTAAGATACTCAGTGTCCCAGCATCAGCTTTTCTCTTTGATGCAAATCTAGCTAGCTTCAAGTTGAGCAGCTAAATAACTATCCATTCAGTGTGGCACGCACACGCTGCATGTATCACTTTGCAGACCACAGCTACAACTAAGGCCAAATTTAATTAAAAACCAAAAGTGGTCAGAATTTGCAAAGGAATGGATTTGGCATGTGAGCCTTGATTTTGACTCATGGTTTAAGTTATCATGCTTGTTAGCTTGATAACTAATGGTACAGTAAGTTTTTTTTAGTTTATACAAAAGCTGTTTCTGAGTCACTGACTCTCATCTCACTCTATACAACCCATGCCTCTTTTCTGTGGAGTAGCTTCTGCTCCCTGCAGTGTTGGGTTAAAATTGGATAGTACAATCATCAACAACAAGCTACAATAGCAGCTCTGTGTTACCTCAAAGATAAGCACTGTTAAGGCAGTTTGACAAAGTTACTACAGTAGAATTCGACATAGAGATATGAATGGATTTACTAACCCCTGCAAGTGATTCCAGTTGATTTTCAACACTACATTTTCAAGCTTTAAATGTTTCTGTGACCTTTACTCCAACAATCCCTCCCTTTCAGATTTGTTTGTATATTAACTAAAAGGCCTAAATTCAATGATTTGCTTCAACTAAAATAGAGAATCTAGTGTTTGTGGCCAATCAGGGTGAGGGTTTGTTTTACACCCCTTTCTATAAACTGCGTCATGGGCAACATTTTCTTTTCTGGGAAGCAGAATTTGGAATTATTTTCTAAAATAAGGATATGAAACTTTTGAATTACACTTATATTCACTTGCTTTATTATTTATCTGTAGCATGAAAGGGCCATCAGTTCAGCCACTGTACTTTATGAGCCGCCCAGCTCTATGCTGACCTTCCATATTCCACTTTATTGGAGCCATAATTTAGACATACACCAGTCGATATGCTTTGGTTCGTTGTTTTTGTTAAAAGCTTGACTGAAAACTGCTAATTTACATATCTTATGAAAGTGTTGACTCACGCACGCCCACAGGGATCTTCGGACTCCTCACATCAGCGCTCATGAACATTAGGAACGCATGGTCGGGTGGCCTGGAAGTTACTGAATGATTTTCTTTCATTCCTGCGGCAGTGAGCTTGAACTGGAGATGCAGGGGGAGGAGGACGAGGAGGAGGAGGAGGAGGGAACTCTCACTCGGCCCTTTGCTGTCTCTCCTGTACTGTGATGAATGGAGCTGTGATGGTTAGTGGCCTTGAAAGTTGCCCTGGTCTGCTGATAGGACAGTTGTTGGAGCTGAGCGTGTCACCATCACAGTTGTTATCTTTAAAATAGGATGACATCCATGTCCATCTGATGACAGAGCTAACCGTGGTTCACTATTATAAGCATTGCAAGCGTTCTAATCAATCTTTCTTTAAACCAGAGCTCGGTAACTGGAGTGCTCACTTACTGCTGTGTAGGGGAGAGTTGGCACAAATGGCCAAGAATACCTGAAATTAACTGAAATTGAAAAAAGCAGCAAGGTGATATTTTGCTTTGGGGTCTCTTTCACATTTTCATAACCCAATTATTCCATGAAACAGGTGGTTTAAATGTGTTTTAATAACCCAATAAGTACCTAATTTGCAAAGAAAAACCTTGTGTGTTGGGCGCCCTCAGGAGAAGGTGGTTTGTTTGGATGCTGGCTTTACAAAACAGCGTGCCTGATACACAAATGGTAGCACTTTAGGTTACAGCTTGGTAATATTGTAACAGTTTGATAATAAAGAGATGATCTCTACAATATCATGTAATTACCAGAGCAACAACCAGGTAATGGCCTGGAGGATTATTTGAGTAGTTTTAAACAGAAATATATGTATTGTGTACTCAGAGGCTGAAATCAAAGCCTAACAGTTGGAAAATATTTAACGTGGACTTATTCTGCTCATTTTAACCTCCATATTTCTATTCTTGGACTCTACTAGAGTAGCTCTGCATGAATCAGATTTAAAAAAAAATCCTCATCTACCTTAAAGTGGGCCTTGCTGCAGTCCCTCAGTCCATCCCCCTGTCTGAATTAAACCATTTAAGCTCCCCCCCTTTGAAAGGACCCTCCCTCTGGAGCAGATGTTCATCTGATTGGCTGCCCCTCATAAACAAGAGGTTTGGATGTAAGGTGGCTGTGGCTTCTCACAGCCAGCGCTGTGTGCCTGCCATGACCATATTAGAGAAATCGCCTCTCTCTGACATCATACAGATGTCTGAAACTGAGCATTTGGGGGCAGGGGGGCAAAAAGGTGTAATAGTAATATTTTGGTCATTGTATGGTAATCTACTAAATACTAATAAAATGTTTATCAATACAATGATGGGATTAAAAATGGCAATATGCTGAAAATGTTGTAATAACCTGAAAATAACAAGGTAATTTAGATAATTGTATTAGAGATTAGTAATGGATACCATCAGAAACCTATAAAATAAAGTGATAGTTACCATATTCTAATCTTGAAATGTTACAAGCATGATCTTTTTCCTTAAAGTAATACTGAACAATATCCATGAGTCATGGCTGCAAAATTCTACCTGTTTCTGTTAAATTTCATGCAAATAGTAGATTAAACCAAACGTTTAGATAGATGGTTTTTGTGAAATAATCATAACATATACAGACACGTTCAAATTATACTCGACACCAGAATGGCCCCTGAGGCAAATGACAAATTTTCATAATCTCAGTTAAGAACAGGGTGTTTTCCCTCCCGCTATGCTTCTTTGTGATGTGAAATAAAAAGACAGGCATATTTTTTTTTTTTGTTATTATTTAAGTCGAGTACAAACTCATCTTTAACAGTGTCTGGTTTTTTAATTGGGTTATGCAAGAAGCATGATTATTGTAATCATGAATGATAGGCTGTCAGAAAGAAGAACTCAGTGCAGTGCAGTTAGTAGGATCATGTGATATCTGAAAATGAAAAACTTTATTGTTAAAAATGTTATGTAACATTATGGAGGGCTTTAAGGACATTATCTTGTCTGCTGCTTCGCTAAATGCTTTTGTAGCTTTACATTCCTGACATAGATTACAGCTGAGACGTGTTTGCTCTCCATGGGCCACCTGCAAAGCACTCCTCCTCAACTTTTATCACCAGAGAGCGTAAGAACTATGATTACATCGAAGAGATGCCACTGCAGAGAGCTGTGATGTGAAGGAAAAAGCTGTATTTTTTTTTTCTGTGTGGTTCTATTACAGAGTAAAAACAACAATCAGTATGCAAACACAAAAATAACACAATAATCTGTGTTTTTAAAGGTTCTCAGTGAGACTGTAATGTGGATGGAGCACTTCTCCCTCTCTCCCCATGTGTTTCAATAATAGACTGTATATAAAAGATGGACCCAACTGGCTTCTGGACTCTGCATTTTGATTGTTGTTTGATCGTTGGAATGTTGTTAGAGCCAGAAGTGGCCATATTTGGACATGACAGTGAAGTGCTAATGCTAGAAAGCCTGGCTGCCAAGCTGCATCCATAGATTGTAAAAGTGACCCAGATGCTTGCTAATTAGTGTAACTAATTAATTAGTGTAACTAAGTAATATCTATTTTCTTGACAGTTTATCCAGTTAACCCTCTGTATCCGATAATGGCTGCAGGTGGGTGGCATGTTTCTACTATTGCCTGTGTATAAAAACATTTATGTACACCCTATAGTTTAACGTATTTTAATAATATCAACACTTAATAAATCAGGAATAAAAAAAAAAAATGGATAAGTGTCAGTTAAATATTTTGGAATATTTTATATTTTTACTCCTGAGTCACCTCAACGCTCTAGCCGTTCATCTGTAGTAAGTGTAGGCTGGCAGTCTGTTTACCTCAGCTGTCAAAATGCCGGGTGTGAAGCGTCGGTGCCTATTTAGTCTGGGGGAGGCTGTAAAACTTAGTGAAAGGAGTCTGATACGAGTCGATGATTCAGCAAAGCTCATTTCTGACCGATGACAGTGATATCAAGGTGAGTTGTTGAAGACGTTGGTAAGGGCTGCTATTTTTGCCTCTGTTAGCTGCTATTAGACGAAGAATGTAATCCAGTTGTTTATCACAAGGAAAGTGTAATTTTTTTTTAAGGACACTCGAGCCGAACATTAGCTGGCATAATGTTAGTGTATAACCAGCTGTTGTTGTTATAGCTGGCTTGTCGTCAGCTGTACTGGGCAGGAGGGTTGCATTTCTAATCTGCTGACAATAACTAACTACGGCAATATCTGCAATAAATAAACAGGTTTATTTACATTTTCTAATTTTAGAGCCCTGACTTCAGTTCAGAAGATGAGGCTTCAGGTGAGGAAGCTCATTTCCACTCCATGAGAGTGGAGGAGGTAGATGACAAAGAGGAGGAGAAAGAGATAGTAAAAATATAAATGTACAAATGGTCATGAAAGAGCTATTTGTGATCTTTAAATTAAAACTTGACACTTAAATATAGCTTAAAAAACTACCTAGGTATTTAGAATATCCATCAGATTTCCCTTTTATTTTGGAATTCACTAGAAAATTCTAATAGAATTCTGTCGGGGTAAAGAAGGTTGCAGGGGGCTGGAGCTTATCTCATCTGTCATAGGCTGAGAGGTGGAGAGCCTCCTGGACAGATTGCTAGCCTATTTAACTAACACAGAGAGACAGACAACCATTCACGCTCATATTTGCATCTACATTCCATTTAGAATCACCAATTAATCTAATTAATATACCAATTAATGGTAGAATTTGAACCCAGGACGTTCTTGCTGTGAGGCCTACAGTTGTTATAAAGAAGGAAGCTATCCACAGAAGGAAAAAACATTTCTTGTACCAAGTTGTAAATGTGTTTATTTCTGCTGCAAAGTTGGACATTTTAACATGGGAGTTGATGGACTGACTCACTGTTGGAGCCTCCGGTGGACATTAAAGGTACTGCAGTTTTTGGCACTTCTGCTGAGGTTGCCAGTTGGTTTATATGCCACTGTTTCATGTCAACTTTTGTAGACTTTATCTGGAAGTATTGTTTCTTTTTTTGCTTGTTGTTCTTTGCACTTATGCTTCACCTTTCTGTTATCTCTTTCTCCTAACCCCCCCCCCCAAACCGGTCACTCCCTCTTCCTGTTGAATGGGACGCTCTCGCTCTCCTCTTTCACTTACTCACTCTCTCTCTCTCTCTCTCCCTCCCTCTCCCTCTGTCTCTCTCTCTCTCTTATAATTTAGGGTTTTTACATTACAATATAAAGCACCTTGAGATGACTGTTGTGAATTTTTGCTATATGAAAAAAATGTATGTGAAAATCCACAGTTCTGATTCACTCTCACTGCTTTCCTTCACCATTTTAGCATCTGTTGTGTTTGCTTTGTTAGTGTCTATTTTCTATACAATTGTTGTGAAGCTCAGGTCAAATTCCTCAGCTCAAAAATTGCTCCCTTACGTCATAAGTATAGTTCAAGTTTTGTAACAGCACTGCATTCGTCAGCATCACTTCCTTCTCACCAAATGATTAAAATCAAAAAACGTCTGGACTTACAGTAATACTGTCAGCGATCACGGAGAGGAAACTGATCCTGACTGTCATGGGGTCCGCTCCATTCAGCCAAATAAGCTTAATCTGCACACCATTTAAACAGGGTATCAGTGTAGCTTTAAATAATCACTGTAATCCATATGTAGACCATGTCCTGCCTAGATTTTTATGCAAAATATGTACTGAATAGGTGTGTTTGAGTTTTGTTTAAAGGCTTATGTAAGCAGTGTGTGCAAACATGTCTTTAGAGAGCGTCATATTCAGGATATGTTTCACTTAAGGTGTAAAAATAGGTTTATTTCAAGACATGATTTTATTTAATTTTTTAAAAAATCTGCAGATATAATAGCCTTTTAAACATCATCGTTTTTATTGACTGCATCTCAGTTAAATTGAGGTCCTGCTTCATGTGGTTAAAAAGCAGCGTTTCTTACTCTTGTGTTGGTCTGTGTCTGGACGTTCCCTCCTGAGGATCAGTGTGTTTGATACTAATTTAGCTGGGCTGTGCTGCCTGAACAGCCGTGTCGCTGTTTAGATAACTCAGAAAGGTTCAATTTCATCATCCACTGCTTTCAGGGGCCAGTAAAAAACTGCTCTTTTCCTTATCTGCCTCGTCTGAGCCGACACATTAGAAACAGGTCAGAAGAGTAAACGCTCACGAGCCTGCCCTTGCGGCATTCAGTTATCCTCTGTTTGACATGCCCAAACAGCACATCCTCATTTGCTTTGATGCTTAAAGTGATAATTCACCTTTAACTCTGTTCTACTTTATAACACCCATTCCCCCCAGGTAACATTACTCCTTGAAAACTGAAAAATAAAGAACAGCATCAAGGTCAGGTTCATCATGTGTGCTAGGTGTTTAAATAATGGTAGGCTGTTAAAATAAAAGCCAGCTGCAAAATCACTGCAGATACTCAGAGTAAAGACGTGCTGGGATTTGAACCCATAACTAGTACAGTGGCTAACTCAAGGCAGATATCTTGCTCACATGTACCTTTCAATTCCTCTGCCCAACTAATCTGAAACCCCCCAGAAATTACTGTTTGACCTGAATAGACAGCCAAAAAAGTGCTAATAATTAAAATAGATAAATGATAGTGAAAAAGCGAATATATTGATGAAATAGCTAGCTAAAATCATGAAAAAATACTGATAAAGGAATTACAGCTGAACTTAATGAATCAACATTTTAAATTGTTGTTCGTTTGTATGGAGTTCTTGTTGAAGCTGCCAAAAGTATGGATACCAGTTTTATAATTGTTATCTGCCACTGTAGGATCATTATAACTGTAATATAGCTAATCTTTTTATAATAGCTAATAGTTATAGGTATTATAAAATCCACAGTGTGTCTTTTTTGCCCTGTCTTCCTCCCCTCACTCCCAACCGGTCACGTAAAT
>VUQS01054394.1:4533-17871 GCA_015108495.1 Heterochromis multidens | reverse complement strand
GCTGGGGAGAGGGAGGTCTGGGCTTCTCTGTTTAGGCTGCTGCCCCCGCAACCCGGCCCCGGATAAGCGGAAGAAAATGGATGGATGGATAGAAACCTTAAACACAAACTAGCTCTTGACCACCCCCAAAATGACATTTTTCTTTTGTCCCAAATTCTTTTCTCAAATTTTTTCTGGTTATATATGCCTCTTATAATTGTTAAACTACTTTATTTAACATCAGAATATTTTAAAGAATAGTTTTTATGCACCAACAACATGTGTGCAACTCTATTACCGAAACCTATTTAGTCTGGAAAGGGAAGAGGCAAAAGAGTGAGGGACATGACAAAAAAGAAGTGACATGATTGAGCCATGTGCTAACACCATGGGTAGATCAAAAATGAGTCCTCTTTGATATATATTGTATTTTTCAAAATTGATTGAGTGTGTCACTCTAACCAGTGCAACCCTGTTACCCATATTACCAAAAGAAGACACATTAATTATAAATTCAAATGCTTCCTTCAATGATAGAACTACTACTTCACAGCTAGTAATGTTTTTTGAGCAAACACTAATGTAAGCACTGATTTGCCACCCTGTTACAATACACATTACAGGGATATATTAAAAACATTAAAATATTATTAAACAACATTTCTGTGGTCCTGAATGTTTATTCATCCTATTTTTTCTAATAATCTACATTAAAAGTAACATATCCATTCAATCCGTACAACCCTGTTACTCTAATTTAACCCTGTTACCATGTAATTTTCAATTAAATAACCATAAATGGTTTTATTAGCTCACAAGTGTTTAATCTATTGCCTTTGTAATAGTTTGAATTATTATATGCACAGTGTATTTGAGCAAAAATTTGAAAATGAATACTGAAATTAGTAAAAAAAAAAATGTTACTTGTTCAGAGATATTTTTAAAGTCTACTTTTTCAAATTAGAGAGTACTGATAGGTTTGTTACATGCATAGCACACAGCAAGAAAAGTATCTCATTTTTATTTAATTTTATTTTTAGTGTTTGAAGCCTAAATTGTCCTTCAATTCAGGAATGCTGCTTATCTGCATTCATAAACATAATAAAGAAGTCCAGAACCAGATATCTATTATCTAATGTCCCTTTTTTCTAGCTACACTGAAATACCTGAAAAATCAATCATTGCCCCCATAGGCTAAGTCAGCCAACTAGCTGCTGGGCACCCAGACTGCTAAATAAGTAAGTGTTTGCTCAGAAGTTTGTCATTGTCATCATTGTCATTATTGTCAACATCATTTTCACAACTTTCAACTAGACTTCTTCTTGCAAGTCTTCTACTTGTGTGTTGAATGTGGGGATGACAACCCTAATCCATCACTCAGTAACGGGGGAACATTCTTGTCATTCTGAGTCTGTCTTGGGCCACTCACGACACACACCTTTCTGCAATTTGGACCCATCAGTTTAGCTATATGTCTTTTGACACTGAAAGGAAACAGCAGGACCCCCCAAAAAACCCGTCTTTGATGAACACTGAGTCATCATGTCACACAAGCTACAACACATCCAGAAAAAAAGTACGAACAGCTGCAGACAATCAGACAATAAGTGAAACATCTTTTAATTCTCCCTCTTAGAGCTTTAAACACAATCCTAGGATTATGCACATTTCATATTAATGATGACAGTTGTTTTATGCAACCATTCTGTTGTGCAGGTGTGACACCAGATATAATAAGTCCCAATACAATGACAGAAGTGTACACAATAATGTGACACAAATCAGCATGCTGCACTGGTTGGACAGGTTTCCCTGCTGTTCCTTCAGATTCAGATTTAGATCACTGCAGCCCCCTGCTATTTTCTGCCAAATGTGGACAAACACTACATGCTTTGACAAGATTTAGCCTCAATTAAGGAGTCATATGCATACAAATTCACAAAAATATTTTCAGAGTCCAGCCATCTAAATGTTTTTCCTTTGTGGTTTTCTCACAGCAGCTCCCTCATCTGTAAAATTTGGGCTGGGAGAGTATGGTAACTTTGGGTTTAATTAGTTGAACTAAACTTGATGAGATCTTGTGGTGTGCATCCAACCTAAGATAAAACCAGGGGAGAGCTGAGTTTTCAGTTATCTTGCACCGTGAGCTGTCCTCATTAAAACACATCTGATGGTTGTCTGCAGAAGATTAAACGAAAAACACCACGAGGTGCTCTTATTATAAACACTGAGCTCTGCTGATTACAAACAATTGCCTTCATCACCCCTGCTCCCTTTGCTTAGCAAGTAGATTTGCTCTTAAAAGTCCATCTTCTGTGATGGTTTAACTGTAGACACTGTCGAGTTTATAAGTAAAAAAAAAAACAGAAAATCGGACAATGTTACCTTCAGTCCATTTATTCACAACCTAATAAGCAAGAACAAAACCACCTATTTAAAATTTATTCATTCAGTGACTAAACCACCAGCCTGACCCAGGTGAAATGCAGGCAGGTAAATGGAAAGACATTTTATTCATCCAGTGAGTCATTCTGTCACTTTTATAGTTGGAGTCATTATGAAACACAAGGACATATGGGGCAGGATGTATACATGATGTGTATGCAGAAAGGCCAAACATATGCTTTTTCCTCCACATAAACAGATATTGGTTAAGGAGGTCTGTGAATGTGCATAATTCACAGATACCTTAGATTATAATATTTTAAAAAAAAATTTCTTTTACTAGAAATCCTAGCCTGATATGGGGAAATATGCCAACAAAAACACTGAATATCTATTTCTATTTATTTTGTAAATGTCTTTTCTTTTTTTTATAACGCTGCTACAAAAATAATATACATTTTTCCTTTTGTGTGTACACACAGTTTTAGTTGGAGATCTACTGAGAGTTTTATGAATCTGTCCAGTGGTGGCTTAGTTGACTTAGCATGTGCAGGGAGTGCCATTATTTGAATCTCATTTCAGTGGAGTGTTGACTTCACTCCACTTTGAGAGGCAGCCTCTGTGTGATGTGTGATGTGTGTCGTGTGGCGGACCACTGGCATGAAGGGGCAAAGAGGGGGAGTGCATTTGGTATAAAAACTGAAATGGTACAATGTCAACCCCTCACCATTTTATGCTCTGTTACTATGGAGACATCATAAAGGAGTGCTGTCATACCCAGTTAAAAATGTGAAGTATTTACCACTCGTTTCCATGTTAGTTCATCTTCATTGTTTGGAATCGTGAAATGTGGACAAAAGGCTGAAGTCCTTGATGCAGCTAAGGCATGAGAGGATGAGAAATCCTCCGTGCAAATATGCTCCTTGATTTCAACAGCTTTAAGCCTTTCTTCAAAAGCTCCTTCTAAAAGAATATAAAATGTATAAAATTCTTAATGTGAAGAGGAAAATCATGGTAATGAAAGTATTGTGCTTATAATGTTTGTAAATAATTTGGCTTGTAGATTATTTGCATGCAATATCCAACAAATTTGACCTTTGTGAGGAGAAAGACAGCTGACCAAGTAAGAGCTCAAAACCTCTAGTCATTGAATTTTTTCCATTCTGTGTGCATTTTATTGTATTGTTAACAACTATGTGAAAAATTAAAGCCAGTGAAATAGGACCAAACAACAACTACCACTACTCAATCATTTAAAAGTAAAGACAAATCTAAATTATATATGACAGCATATCAAGTAGATAAGAAGTCAGAAGTCTTAACCACTCTATCTCAGTTTCCTTATAATTTCAAGCCCTGTGTAATTTATGATTATTCAAACATATGTAAGAGAGTTTGGTCATTTCTTTAGCAATGAGCAGTTTCAGCAGTGTTCTTACAGTTTATTTTTTTCATAAAATTTGTGCATATGTGTGGTATTTTGGTGCCAAGCACAGAACGCATGGTACACAGGTGGGAAGAGAGGAACAAATAGGTAGGGGGGTTGTTCAAATAAGGCAGTGCAAACTAGTTATTGGCATTCTGGTAGAAAATGACTATTTTTGCACAGAGAATAAAAATCTCAAACCTATGTCTGTTTTTGGGACAACTCTGATGACACTTTGCCAATGAATACTCCAATGTGTATAGGGGGAAAAAATGTAAACTGTAAATTAACTCATGTAATTCACTCACAAGGTATTGGATATGTATGGACTACAAAAATAACATTTATTGTGGTAAAACCTAGCAGGAACCTCCTTGGCTGAAAAATTAAGCCTTTTGAGATGGGCTCTCAAAGAGAGTCAATCCACATAGACTTCCTTGTTAAAATGCTCATTTTTTTTTAACAGGTTCTGGGCCATCCATTTAGTTTCTTATTAGTAAGTAAATTAAGTTGTAAGTTTGTTTTTCACAAACCAAGATCTGCATCCTATTTAATATCATGTGCTTAGCTTGGTAACCAAGTTAGCTAGCCAGCACTAACATTAGCTGATAACTTCTACCCCTAGTATGGAATGTATCCCAAATCATTCACTTAGTCACTAATCTTAACTCGCTATTTAGAGAGGTCTGTGTAGATCAATATATAGTGTTCTTCTACAATATGAAAATAAAACAATACTTTCAGACACTACACAAGTCATTCTCCCTGTAGTATTAATTAGGGAATTGGTAGTACTTTCTATTACAGCTTGGTAATAACGTGAAAACAAGAAGGTAAAGATAAGAAGGTAATAATTACCAAAGTAATATCCAAGTAATAACCAAGTTATATCTTGTATCAACAATGGTTATAGGTGAGCAATAGTACACTAAAATGTATGTAATTGGGTAATAAAGGGCCAGAAACTGGGGGTAATAATGTGGAAATAAATGTATAACTATGAGGATAAACAAATTAGTAGCAGTTTTAAAGTGGTAGTAACCTCATAATAATAAGGGTATATTGGTTGATGTTTTAACAGATTAGTAATAGTATAACCATATTATAATGCTGCAATCAATCCTACCTTATGTCCCCAGCATTCTTCAGTGCAAATGTTCTGTTAAATAATTTTTTTTAAAAAAGGTTTAGGAGTGTGTTTATGGGAATTTTTGACCATTCTTCCAGAAGTGCATTTGTGAGGTCAGACACTGATGTTGGACGAGAAGGCCTGGCTCACAGTCTCCACTCTAATTCATCCCGAAGGTGTTCTATCGGGTTGAGGTCAGGAGTCTGTGCAGACCAGTCATATTCTTCCACACCAAACTCGCTCATCCATGTCTTTATGGACCTCGTCATGTTGGAACAGGAAGGGGCCATCCCCAAACTGTTCCCACAAAGTTGGAAGCATTAAATTGTCCAAAATGTCTTGGTATGCTGAAACATTAAGAGTTCCTTTCACTGGAACTAAGGGGTCGAGCCCAACTCCTGAACAACAACCCCACACCATAATCCCCCCTCCACCAAACTTTACACTTGGCTCAATGCAGTCAGACAAGTACCGTTCTCCTGGCAATCGCCAAACCCAGAATCATCCACCAGATTGCCAGACAGAGAAGTGTGATTCATCACTCCAGAGAACGTTGTCTTCACTGCTTTAGAGTCCAGTGGCAGCGTGCTTTACACCACTGCATCTGATGCTTTATATTGCGCTTGGTGATGTAAGGTTTGGATGCAGCTGCTTGGCCATGGAAACCCATTCCACGACGCTCTCTACGCACTGTTCTTGAGCTAATATGAAGGCCACATGAAGTTTGGTGGTCTGTAGCTACTGACTCTGCAGAAAGTTGGCGACCTCTGCACACTATGCGACTCAGCATCCACTGACTCCACTCTGTGGCCTACCACTTTGTGGCTGAGTTGCTGTCATTTCCAGTCGCTTCCACTTTGTTATAATTAGGGATGTTCCTGGCAACTAATTTCTTAGTCGACTAAACGAGGGAAAAAAAATTAGACTAATAGACTAGTCTAAAACTAATAAACACTCCGATATCAAGTTAAATTTGGGAACCATTTAATGGAAAATCCCCAAAACTGTCTAAACAAAGGCATTTGAAACCATTAATCACATTCTTCAATAATGATCATGCCGCTTAACTGTGCAGCACCTTGCATTGTGTTTATGAACATAGCATGTTATTTTCCAAACAGACCATGAAGAAGAAAACCACTTAAACTGATGTTAAATATGATATGAAAGCATGTTAGTACAAAAGATGTTCATGTATTATTAAAATATGAAAAATTAATATCAGAAAAACTAATAAATTGCCACTGAAAAGTGTGGCGCATTGTGCCGTGCATTATGAATGATGCAGGCTGTTCGAAAATTCATGACAGTCACTTCAATAAAAGTTACAATCTAAAATAACAAAACAATAAATCATCCAGCCATTTTCTTCCACTTATCTGAAGTCAGGTCGCGGGGGCAGCAGCCTAAGCAGAGAAGCCCAGATCTCCCTCTCATCAGCCACCTCCTCCACGTTATCGGGGAAACATCCAGGCGAGAGAGATAATCTCTCCAGCGTGTCCTGGGTCTACCGATTGTGCCCATCCCTAGTTATAATACCACTAACAGTTGATTGTGAAATATTTAGTAGAGAGGAAATTTCACAACTGAACTTGTTGCACCGGTGGCATCCTATCTCGGTACCATGCCGGAATTCACTGAGCTCCTGAGAGCGATTGATTCTTTCACAAATGTTTGTAGAAGCAGTCTGCATGCCTAAGTGCTTTATTTTATACACCTGTGGCCATGGAAGTGATTGGAACACCTGAATTCAGTGATTTGGATGGGTGAGTGAATACTTTTGGCAATATAGTGTATGATTATAGCATTCTTAAAAATGATTATCTAACTATTTAAATCATAGCACAAAAAGATTTATTGGTGAGCCAATACAAGATGCTTTGGCTACGTGAACACACCCTGATCACACCATAAGACCTATGAACGTAAATAAATACAAATAAACAAAAAAATAAATAAATAAATACCATACTTTAACATCCTGACCTGACATTTTACTATATAAAAGCAAAAAAAGCAAACATTATTAATGTACAGTTGCCCTTACCTAAAAGTAATCAGGGCATATAATCAAGTTTGAAATGTAGGTTTTTCTCATTGACATTAAGCATGTTTGAATTACCTGATATGTATATGCTTACTCCTTTCTTTTAAGTTACAAGATTAACTCAAGCACAAAATGATAACCACCACATGTTGGGATAGACAGATGTGCTGTGCTAGCAGTTTTGCTAGCGGTTTTGCTATCACAGTTACACAGTTTCATTTAAAGACAGAAAATCTATGAGAAATATCTCAAATCGCAACAATGTTACTCAGTATTGTTCACAAAATGAAACAAAATAATAACCCACCTTGTGCCCATGTGAGTCCTGTGCTAATAACACCAAAACCATCTAATTTCCCTTTATTTGGAAGATCCAGAAAGATAATGGGCAATACTGATTTGGCCTGTTTGCTTCCTGTGTAGACTGCATAGGATAAAGGAGTCCTCAAAGGCAAAACACATCCAGGTGTAACAATGGATACCCCAAGTGTGAACGAGGAGGGGATGTTTAACACTTGCAAATGAGATTCCACCAGATGTCGTGGGTTTAAATCTATCTTAGGATGTTGGCCACATGTCCTCCAATGCTTTCTTTTCCAGCATTTCTCCTATCAGTCCACTGAGACTATACCAAGAGGGGAAAAATATCTTCAAAAGGAAACTCAAAACATCAAGCCACTAAATATGCAGGCAGTCTGGGGGAAAAGAGGTTTCACAGTTTACAAATAAACCATTCAGTCACACAAGTAGCAATGGCACATGGAGGAAATACTAAAGAAAAGAAACATTAACAATCTTTAAAAAATAATGTCCTTAACGAACCATCATGTTCATACGCAAACATATCTCTGAATGTTCTTCCTTTCTGACTTTTGCCATCCAGGCCCTCAGCTATCTGAGGATCTAGGGTTGTTCATGGACTTTTTTCCTTGTACTGTTTCTACTGTATCCTATACCACCTTTTAAAATTGCTTTGAAAGGTGCCATACAAATTCATTATCATTTATGTGGATGTTTTACAGATGCACAGAATGTGTGGACTTCTTTATCTACTCATATGATTTGGTTTTGTATGTGTAAGAGAATTTTCAAGGCTCTCTAGTCAAGGCTAAAAATGTCTTTAAAGAAATGTTAGTGTTACTATCTTTTTTAATCAGGCTTGCACTAACTTTGTGGTTCATCTTCTAACCTATTAAAATTATAATTAGATTTATTTTCCTGCTTTTCAAGGTTTAGATTTAACAAGCACTGGAAAGAAACACTCACTCCAGCCATTCTGATAATTCCACAAACTGCCCAAGACACCATGATAAAAGTTGCTCTTTGTATTTCTTTTTCCTAATTCCATCATGCTGACACATGTCTGTGTGCAGACTTTTATTTTACTTTACTTTTTCTGAACATTAACTTGAGAACATGACAAGAATTCAACATGTACACGAAGTCTGGCCCCTGTAGAGAAGATGGTCTGATTAAATTTGGAGTGCCTTGCTGAATTGATTTACATATTAATAAATGGAAAATAATTTTCCTCAAAGCACTAGAACTATTCAGTGTTGTAAGATATAGTTTAGCTTAATACTTTGCAAAGAATGTTGACATGAATATCTGCTTTAATTAATGAATTCAGCAACACAACTTATTACATTTATTATACAGTATCCTGGTAATTGTGATGGGGTGTTGTCTGCTTAAATGCCTCTTGTTTTATTCATACTCCTTTCAGGAAAACTTTTGAACATGTACACATGCAAAAGTGACCGTTTATAAATAATGAATTCTTAATGATAATAATGACTCTTAGGATGGGTTTGATTTTCTTTTGTACTCCGTTGTTCTACTCTGTTGATTTCCTGTTTTAATCGTATTCACTTCCTACTTTAGAACTCCAGGAGTGGCACATGAATCCCATTTTAATATTGGGAGCTTTCTCAAAAGGAGACCCCAGATGCTACATTTTCTAGAGATGCTGACAGCTAATGTGATGACTCTGTGCTCATCCTTTTACCACTTCTTTTGGTCCTTAACCATGCTGCAGTAATGTTAGCATAGTGATTCCCCTTTCTACTTCTGGTAGGAATGATATATTTTTCTTTACCTTTCATTAAACCTCATCCATTTTAATTCTTTATGCTTCATGTGAATGTATAAAGACAAAAAAAAATACAAAATACAGTTAACAGGTGGTGATGAGAGTAAAGGAGAAAGGGGAGACAAGAATAGTGAAGAGTTGATCTGGCGATGGCTGCCTGCCAAGAACTAAGGAGCAGAGAACTGAGAAATGGAGTAGATCAGGGGAGCAGAATGGAGTTGTAGAGATCAGACTGGGTATTACATATGAGAGGGAAAACAGAGCAGGAGAGAGATGGAGAGATGAGTGGATTGAAAGTTAGGACAGTGCAGAATGAGGGAGAAAAGCAGTGGTGACTGAGGTGAATAGATGAAGGGAGGAGATAATGGGAGAGAAGAGAGAGGAGAAAAGCAGACAGATTTATAGTATGTTCACAGGATGCATTAAGTGGGATGGAGAAACGAGGAATGCACAGCACTTCAGTTTTTGCAAATGGTCACCTCCCTTTAAAAGATGGTAATGCTCTAGTATAATGTAATCTAGCATAATATAATGCTTTAGCATATTATTAGCCAATATAGGATTAATCCATCTGTCAGCATATGAGAGACCTGCAATGCAGAACCCCAAAATAATTTAAGTGAATAATTATTCACAAATTTGATAGAATTTCCTACCAAAGCTTTACTTATTTTTCATTTTGGACATTGCAAACAGTGTAATTTAATAAATAAAGCATTCCTCCACTCAGATGTAGGAGGGCTTCTCAGCAAAGACAAACACAGATTTAAATACTGATGAATGTTGTTCTGAAGGCATCTGATTTTTTTTTTCTCTCTTTGCATTCTCCTCTGAATTGAACTCAATTGACTAGAGAATCAAATTGTGAATTGAACTGAATCTGTCAACTTCATGTTTGAATGAGCACCCTGGACCCAACAGCAGTGTTTTATCTCTGACATTTACGTATGAGTTTTAAAATACCAGACTTCTGAATTTCATGCTATTGCTTTAATTAGTGTAATATTCTAGTAGTACTACTGCTTTTCACCCAGTGAAAAGCTCGGATAAGAATTGCACAAGTACTATGGCTCTCTTCATCTGTTATGAATATGGTGAATGGTGCTATGAAGAATAATAACAGAAAAACTCACCTATGTCTGAATAAATGAATGCTATAACTGTTAAAACTGGGGAGTGTGTACTAACCTCCTTGACTGAAAAGTGAAGCCAAGGGCCAGCAAGAAGCCGCTCCTCTGATTGCAAAAAAAAAAAAAAGTCCAACTGCACAGAAGTTTGAGAAAATAACTCTACTGCCCACTTTATTTTTTTAACCTAACAGAATGTTTTATTACTAATTACCTTACAGTCTTAGTCACTAGTTTCAAGCCTTTTCAGTTCACATGATGTTCATTTTGTAAATTATATTATTAAATAGATATAAATCACAATATGGCATCATATGGTCAGTACTCTACAGATGTGCAGTGTGTCCTTGGGTTCTCATTCAGATAAGATTCAGACTGTTGTCTGAAAATCTTAAAAATATGTGAAAATATGACAGTCATTCTTGCCAATTAATATAATTTAGTATAAACAGTATTTTTGAATGCTGTGAGCACGTTTTATTATTCAGCATTTAAGTGAGGACATGCCATTAATGGCAACATTATCCCCAGCAGAGTTTTGATTTTCAGGGAAGCACATGCAGCTCTTCACAGATCAAGAAGGCAGAGCTTCCTTGTGGAGTCTCAAGCCACAGGAGCCAGCCAACAATACTAATATAGACTCTTTACTTTGATGCTGAATAATGAGCCCACAACCTGGTCTCGCTAGATACTCTAGGTAACATGAGTAACCATGATGAACTAAGATTTGAAGGCTCTGTTTTGTGTGTGTGTGAGCTGTACAGCCAGCTCTTGCTTGATTCAGAATAACATTAAGAGGGTTGCTGCTCTGCTGCTTGCACCTTTACTACAATGATTAACACATTTCAGAGTAAAAACATAAAATTATTTTTCCAAAATGTTTATCTCCACTGAAAACAATGAATGTCAGTTACATGTTGAAAATAATGTTTTTTGTTTGTCTGTTTTGTTTTTAAATGGTAATTTTAGGTGTGCATGTGATGTCTACAACAACTACAGCAAAACTAAAGACTGAAACAGAGAAATCAATAAAAAAAAAAAAATCAAATACTCACAGTGGCCAGTCTGGAGAAGGTCATCCATTTTTGTTTAATTTTATTAGAAAATATCCACACACCATAAAAATTACATGTACAAAACTATAAGATTTGAAATTGCTTTATGTACACATACAAAAGATAAAGCCCAAAGAAAAAAGTGAGAGGAATACAGAAAGGGAAAAGTGAAGACAATGTGTTTTTATTTCTTTTTGGGGGGGGGGTGCGTTTCTAATGGGTCGAAAGTTTTGAGGTTCTCCATCTATTTCCTGGTCTACTACCCATCTGCAGGGAACTGTAATCATGACGATAATCATTATGGAATGGCTGGGAGTGCAATTCCATGCACAGATATGAATAATGCATATCTGTGATGCTGTATATATCACATATCCCTTTTCCACAAACCAAAGTCAAAGCATAAAAATGGTAAGGGAGATGCTAGTAACAAGCACCTGGAATACTCTGATGATTAATATAAAGGGATATCTGCCAGACACATGAAGATGCAACTCCTCAGAGATAGAACATTAGGTGAGATGTGGCCTGTTATCACTCATGCCGTGTGCACATAAATGCACTCCACTGTGATAATAATGAAAGTGATAATGGAGATGTGCAAGGCCTAGATGACAACAGCCAAGCTATTAGCAATGTAAGTTGTGCAGTAATATACAGTCACACAGCATTTTTCTTCACATTAAACTATTCTGATTTGTAGTGCAGATCTCTTGTAAACTTTTTCTGTGATGAAAGTAATGGCGATGATGTTTCTGATAAAAATCTTGGATGATATCAATAATGACTCATGATTTGGAAGCCTGCTACTTTAATTGTTCTCTCTTAACCATTCATTTGTCTTTCTGTCTTTCTTGATTTCAGACATGTGGCTTTCCTTCTGGTCACTGGGTCTGAAAGACAAAAAGAGAAAGAAATAAGTTTGCATTTAATGCAGTGATTTGTTGTGTCACACTAATGAAAACTTAGTGGTCTTTTCAAGTGACTAAAGAAGTTTCTAATATAGACCCAAAATTGATTTAAAATTTCAGATATGTGAGGGTTAAAAATGACTTGTCCTACTTATGTCCTACCATAAGACATGCTTTGTTAATGCCTGATAGGCACAACAACCATATTTTTAGCCTAAAGCCAAAGGAAATGTGCCTTTTATCTGAATAACATCTGTTCTTATTGTGTCAGGGGCAAAACACCTGAAACATGTTTTTGTTTGTGCATGAAAACATATTTTTTTCTAAAAGGCAATAGGGATTTGACCACTTTTTATTTTTCATTTTTTCTGTCAGTTAAATCTCTGTGGATCAGATCAAGCCAAATCCACAGCTGATTGCATTTCAAATTGTAGAGAGCACTTAAAAGAGGTATTTCCTGTGCATCCCTGGTGAGGAAACATCTACATCCCATATGGGTTGGCTGTGTCTTGTTCCCACAATAATAGACAAACTAGCAACTAGGTTAGTTAATATAATCACCTCAAGCTAGACAGCTTTTTCAGTTTCAGTGCTCTACTGTACATCAAAAATCATAAACCTCAGCTATGTGCTTGAATTGTGAAGGTTCTGCATTTAACTTATTATGTTCAACTGTTAAACCTGCAAAATAACAGGAGTTCTCAAAATTAATGTGTGTTTCAAAAGCCCCTAATCCAACAATAGGTTCAAAATTACATAATGGGGCCTCATAATCCCCTGTTAAAACTGAATGAATAAATGCACAGTACCGTATTCTGTTAAATGACTATAGATTTATGGGAAAAATGTGATGGAAGGTAATTGTTCAGCACATCATCCTCCATGTACAACTAAAAAAAAAAAATCTCCCACTGCTGGCCTCATTAGTACTGTAATGTTAGCATACTAAAATGATTAGCTGTCACACTGTAAGTAGTTCTCGTGGGGAAACCTGCGTTATTCTCAAATTGCTCATTGAGTGGCATGTAGAAAAAAGTTGAGTTAAATGGTACCGCTTAAATAAAAATTAGCAAAAGGGGTGACCTAGTGGACCGGTGGTTAGTGTGCATAACATGTGGGTGCAAATCTCATGAGCAAAAATCAACAGGTTAGACACCTACTAAGTTACTGTACACACCAATAGGGCA
>VUQS01054291.1:3033-16079 GCA_015108495.1 Heterochromis multidens | reverse complement strand
CAGCACATAATCTCAATAATGTCATGGTCCCTGGGTATGTGACCCAGGGTTTTGAGTTTTGTTTATTTTGTATTATGAGAGATTTGTGTTTATATTCTAGAGTGCCTTGGTGTTTACATTTCTGTATTCTTAGTTTTGCTCTTTGGTTTTCTGGTTCCCTGTCTCATCCCCATGTCTGGTCTCTCTCTCTCTCTCTGTCTTGTCCTGCCTCCCTCTCCCTCTCTCTCACTCTGTCTCTGGCTCTCTCCCGGTGTCTTGTGATTATCTGCAGGTGTTTCCCAGGTGTGTCCTCTCTGTTCTGTTTCCACCTGTTTCCCATCTTCTCGTTACCTGTAATGTATTTAAGTTCCCAGTCTGCCCTTGCTCCTTGTTGCGTCCTCCCTCACTGTGTGTGCTCCTGTCCCGTCTGGTTTAGTCTTGTCTTAGTCATCTCGTCAGTTCTGTTTTTGCCTTGCTCCAGGTTTTTGTTCTTGTCGTTGTTTTTTGTAAACCTTCTTTCCAGCAACAATAAAGCTGCGGTTTTTAGTTTATCTCCGGTCTGTTGAGTCCTGCCTTTGGGTCCACCATCTCTGCCTGCCACACTTCCGGTCTCCGTGACACAATATACTTTGAATGTTTATGAATGTTTCTGCACTTGCTTACCAACTCAGACGTGCTTTCAGAAATGACAGAGGCAACTGAAGGTTATGTACAGTATTTAAGCCAAAGCCAAGAATCTATAGGCCTGACGAGATCACACTATTATGTGCTTGGAATGAACTCAACATGGAAAGTAAGATCCTAGAAACTCCATCCATTTAGTGCAGCATGTAGTAGAGTTCTACCTACAGCTAGTGCACACTGCAAACTTGAACACAGAAGCTGAAGTGCAACAAATGTTCAGACTGATTCCTGCTCCCTTAATCACACAGCACCAGCTTGATATTTTTCCCTGCAGACAGAAATGGTAGCCTGCAGGTATGCTCAGAATAATCAAACAACTTCCAGTGGATGGCCCACACTGAATAGCCTGTTTCTGAACATGCTCAGGCAAGGCACTGAGAGCATTTTGCCCATTTGGGTCACTCAAAGGCAGCGTTTGCATCAACTGAGTGACTTCTCTGTCTGACTAGAGACCTCAAAGGTTTTCTCAAGGAAGAAACTGGGGAAAAGTTTTTAAAACCAAGCATCAGCATCCGGAGTCCATTGTTTGCCATTAATGTTTAATGGTAGAGAGCAGAAAATGTGCTGTTGCTGCTGGGAAAAAGCCAAGAGCCAATAGACAGAAGGGGTTGAAAAACTGGAAAAAAAAAAAAAAGTAGCTATCTGAAGATGTGATTTTCTTCTTTCATTCAGAAACAGAGGAGCTGTGACAGAAGTCAAGATAGAAAGACATATGGAAGACATAAGATGAAGATGGGACTAGATCAAATTTGTACCACCTGGAGGAAATAATCCATACCAAAAACCCATCTACTAATCTTAAATCACGCCTGCAGGGTTTTGACCCTCCCATAGCTAGTCAGCTAGTATTGTACAGTGTTAATGTTTCCCAGCCCATGAAGTACATAAATGTTGCAGGTGGAACCTTAATTGTCTCTTTTCTGAGACTTGCATGTGGTGTCAAATATGGAAGCTGCAAAGAAGCTGAGATGTAATCTCCAAGGCAGAGGACAGTAAAAAATTAACTGGCACTATTACAAACATACATCTTCTCAATCCCAACAGTAAAATGACTTCTAAAACAGTGAAAAAAAAAAAACAACAAATATTTGATTCACCTCTTTGACTGTTATGCGACTTAAGCTGTCATAAGCAATATGTTCCATAAGTTAAAAGACTGTTTATTATAACCATGTGAAATCTGATTCATGTGGTTTCCAGTGTTTAGGTGGCAAAATGTCAAAGGAAATGGCTTTGGCTGCCTGGGAAGTCAGCTCTCACAGCCAGTGATAGTCAAAGTGTAGGGTGTCTCACAGGGCAGAAGGGGTCATTGGCTGAGGTGGAACAGAGCTTTTACCCAGTGAGTCTCAGAATAGTTGGAAAGGAATCAAAGTCAGAGGAAATACAGAGATTCTGTCCTAGATCTGAATAACACTCTGCTTCACCATCTTTATTAAGCAGCCCAGTACAGTACATGTCAGGTCATGTTTTGTCTAGCCTAGGTGTGAAAGAACAGGTTTTCTGTGATAAATTGTGAAGAAAACCAGAGTGGTGAGGCTGTTCCTCTGCAAGCACTTTTTTAATGAAGCATCCCGTAAAGAGTACACATGTACTCATTTCACACCTAAGCAAGGTAAAACCTGCACTGTATCCTCTGGTGTACAGGCTAGTCTATTACCTCTTTGGCATGATATCGGGCTGGATAATGATGCCACAGCTGAGGTCTGGCAACCAGCACATGCTTGGTGGTATGAGTGTATGGGATGTGGTACAGATGCTTCTAGAAGTATCTATACCACAGTTCAGTGCCTAGAGGTATCAGTTCTCTCTGAAAGAGATCTAACTCTTTTGGAGCCCTGATTAGAGCTGTTTTTGTTTAATTATGCTGAAGCTAGAGACCATCCCAGCTCTCATTAGGTGAGAAAGTGGCCACCTCATGCATCTGCTATTTTTAAGTTAATTTTGTAAATTATGATCCTCAGTTTCACAGCCAGATCCCCATGCTCATGACTTCTGCTTTCAAAAACCTAAGATGGCAATGGCAAAAACACCCAGCTTGAGGCTTCACAACCAATTCACTTACCAATGGGTGACATCACGATGGCTACATCCATCTTTTATATAAAGATTTTACGTGCATTATGTGTGCAAGTGTGTGGTTATGTGCTAACATATGTGTGTTTTTTCAAACAGAATATGTGCATACCTTTCTCTGTTAAATTTGAGTGAATGCAAGATAGCCGGCCGCCTCTGGCGCAGATTCCACAAGTGTAGCGTGTCATCTGCACAGGCTGAGACCAGCGCCCCCTAAAGGACAGACAAAACAAAGACATATCAGTATGGAATCCTTATGTACAGCATCTCACATACAGCAATTTTTAATATAAACCACTATATAGTGAAGTAATACTGAAGCTACTGCATGAACATCAAAAATAAAAACTCCAAATTTTACCCAGTAGAATCCATGTACAGATCCTTCGCTGTACAGTTTCCAAACCAGAATTTCAAAAGGTCTATTTTGTGTGCTCAGACTTTTATATTTTGGTTGCATAAAAACACTTGAACATTGTATGAACTGTAATTTCAATACAATTTACTGTGTCTTTCCAACTAGGATGACACTACAACGACTAGAGTCCCAGGAAATTAACTTTAGATTACAAACATAGTCACAGAACTAAAGACAGTACCATACTGTAAAAGGGAAGAGGACAACTTTGCTTCAAACTGATTTCCATAATGATAATATGGAAAGTCACCCTTCATAGCAAAAATAACTGTATTCTCTCTCATTTTTTTCAAAAATTACTCATAAATGTGATTTTTTCACTAATTACAGTCAAACAATGAAAGGATTAAGAAAACTGTGAAAGCGTATCTGTGAGGATTAAAGACTTTGACTTGGTGCCAATGGAGACTTTTACATGTCACTTAAAAATATGACAGCTACTACTGTGCATACATGTAGATAAAAAAATCATCAGGAAAGAAAAAAATAACAAAAATAATAAGCATTTTCCACCCACTGACTGTGTCTTACCTCCCTGTATAGAAAAGGTTATGATGTTAAATCTGATGATTACCTGGCATGCTTAAACATATTAACCTATTTTCTTTCTTACCTAATGTTACCTCACCAAGAGCTTTTCTTTAGATTCAAGTCTTTCCTGTCTTGCCATGTAATATAATACCATTCTAGTGGGATTAAAACGGCCTTACACTGAATTGCTAATTGCCCATTAAATTGCACTCAGTTTTGCTCTGAAACAGCTTCCACAAATTAAGATAATGTTTCTAATGCTTGCAACCTGACTACTTGTGCAATAATTTATTGGAAATCATAATGTCCCCTATTAGAGTGGCACCATTTTATTAAGTGAAAGTGAAAGTACATTCAAAAGTATGCGTGTGTTTTGTGTATTGGTTCATGCCATTATCTTTCAAATGACACTAGAAATGGATCAAAATCATTTTTTTATTCCTTTTTCTTTTCCCTTTCTTTTCAGATCAAGCTGTTTTTTTTTATCAGACTCGAAATAATGCTTTAGATGATGAATTTATAATTATCATGTGTATATATAGAGGACATTACTTGTCATTTCATTTAATGTGATGCTGCAATCCAGTGTGTGTGTGCGTGTGTGTGTGTATTTATTTATTCTTTTTTTTATTTCTGTTTCAAATCAATGACGTTCTGGCTGAACTCCGAATATATGTAGTTAATGTGAATTTCTGTTTAATGTGAATTTCTGTGTATGTAGATGACAACAGATTTGCAGCAGATGGCAACAAATTTTTACTGATTTATTACAGTTAATTGCCATATTATCACTAACAAATTGCATGTAATTGTCAACTTGACCCCATCCATTCCCAAACTAATAGCAAACGGACTCCATGTTATTACCGTTTTATCACTGTCTTAATGCACCAAAGTTGCTTTGAAGATGGCAACTGACAGCAAGTGGTGGCAGACCTGGTCCCCATCTTCAAAGCAACCATTTCAAAGGCAACGAGATTGCATGAGCAGGTTTCCTCCAGACATGATGCTTGGCATTCGAGCCAAAGAGTTCAATCTTTGTTTCATCAAACCAGAGAATTTTGTTTCTCATGGTCTGAGAGTCCTTCAGGTGCCTTTTGGCAAACTTCAGGCAGGCTGTCATGTGCCTTTTACTGAGGAGTGGCTTCCATCTGGCCACTCTACCATACATGCCTGATTGGTTGAGTGCTGCAGAAGTGGTTGTTCTTCTGGAAGGTCCTCCTCTCTCCACAGAGCAACACTGGAGCACTGTCAGAGTGACCATCGGGTTGTTGGTCACCTCCCTGACTAAGGCCGTTCTACCCCGATCGTTCAGATTGGCTGGGTGGCCAGCTCGAAGAAGAGTCCTGGTGGTTCCAAGCTTCTTCTATTTACAGATGATGGAGGCCACTGTGCTCATTGGGACCTTCAATGCTGCAGAAATTTTTATGTACCCTTCCCCAGATCTGTGCCTCGATACAATCCTGTCTCGGAGGTCTATAGGCAATACTTTGGACTTCATGGCTTAGTTTGTGCTCTGACATGCACTGTCATCTATGGGACCTTATATAGACAGGTGTGTGCCTTTCCAAAGCATGTCCAGTTAACTGAATTTACCACAGATGGACTCCAATCAAGTTGTAGAAACATTTGACAGATGATCAATGGAAATATGATGCACCTGAGCCCAATTTGAGTGTCATAAAGGCTGTGAATACTTATGTACATGTTATATTTTTAGTTTTTTTTTTAAATTTTTAATAAATTTACAAGAATTTCAAGCAAACATTTTTCACTTTGTCATTATGGGGTATTGTGTGTAGAATTTTAAGGTGAAAAATGAATTTAATCTATTTTGGAATAAGGCTGTAACAGGACAAAATGTGGAACAAGTGAAGCGCTGTGAATACTTTCCGGATGCACTGTATTTCTAGTAAAATAATTGCATCTGCTCACAATGCAGGCAGCACAAAGAGCCTGTACTGTCTAGTGTAATGTAATTTAGTACAGCAAATAGATAGTAAGGATTGGTTGGCAAATAGTTAGCTCACATACATAAATATAGTGCTGTGAAAAAGTGTTTGCCTCCGCCTGAACACTTTTTTTTCCCCATATTTGTCACACTTACATGTTTCAGATCATCAAAAAATTTTTATATTAGACAAAGATAACCCAAGTAAATACAAAATACAGTTTCTAAATGATCATTTCATCAATTAAACGAAAAAAAACCAAAAACTATCCAAACCTACCTTGCCCTGTGTGAAAAAGTAACATCATTATGAAAGAACATCATACCAACAGTTAAATATGGCGGTAGTAGTGTGATGGTCTGGGGCTGCTTTGCTGCTTCAGAACCTGGATGACTTGCCATAATGAATTCTGCTCTCTACCAGAAAATCCTGAAGAAGAATGTCTGTCAATCCGTTCATACCCCGAAGCTCAAGTACACTTGGGTTATGCAGCAGGACAATGATCTGGAACACACCAGCAAGTCCACCTCTGAATGGCTCAAAAAAACAAAATTAAGGTTTTGAAGTGGCTTAGTCAAAGTCCGGACTTAAATCTGACTGAGATGCTTTGGCATGACCTTAAACAAGCCGTTCATGCTTGAAAATCCTCCAGCATGGGTAAAATAAAACTTTCTGCAAAGAAAAGGAGGCCAAAATTCCTCCACGGAGATGTGAAAGATTCATTGCCAGTTATCACAAATGCTTGATCGCAGTTCTTGCTGCCAAAGGTGGGACAACCAGTTATTAGGTTTGGGGGCAATTATTTTTTTTACATAGGGCCAGGTATGTTTGGATAGCTTTAGTCCCTTAATAAATGAAATCATTATTTAAGAACAGCATTTTGTATATACTGGGATTATGTTTGTTTGATGAACTGAAAAATGTAAGTGTGACAAATATGAAAAAAATAAGAAATTAGGAGGGGGGCAAATGAATATATCCTTGTTTTCACTGGCATTGTTTGCTGATTAAACAACAAAAGTAGAATGAACTACTAACTACTGCTAGGCTTAACACCAATAAAGTGAGTGAGATTAGATGGTAAGGTACAAACATGAGAAACATGCAAAATCAAAAACAGAGAGTTATCAAAGATTTTTTTGTGGGACAAAGGACAAAAATAAGGTCCAGTGCAAATTGTGCCAGATAAAGCTATCATGTCACAAGTCTAACACAACTATGCATAGCCACTGGACGGCAGTTTGGGGTGGGGGGACGAAAAATAGTCAAATAGATCCCAGTGAAAATTAAACAGTATTTTTACTTGAAATACTCTAGTACACACCATCATTACCTCATTGCAATGCAATATAGAACTGCTAGAGTTGCTCAACATCATGTTTCACAAACACTTCTGAAGAACCATTGCACTTTATAATAGTCAAAGGATAGTTTTGAAGACTAAGTTTATAGAGCAGCCAAGAACACAGAATGCAGAGGAGGAGAGAGCAAAACGAAGTAAGGTGGAACAGCCGCTAATGAAGAAATCATTCCAGACAGGGAGAAGAGAGAACTGAGGCAGACAGGGTGAAAGCCTGTCATCAATTATCTTGATGTCTTGATGGCAACAAAGGCAAGATAACCAGGCACAAGTACAGTGCATGGCATGGGCAAAAATGAAAGTTGGGCCAAGAGAAATTGCAGTACAAAAACATTATAACATCTCTTGGTGTGCTTATGTGTATCTATAGTCAAATAACAGTTGAGGATAAGATTGGTAGGCTAGATAACAGTTCCCCTTACATTTCTTTCAAAAAGCAAAATAGAGACACACAAAGGATCTGCTTGAATCCCATAAAGATAACCCTTTCATCCCTTGTTTCTGTATTGATCTGGCCAATGGAAATCAAAGACGCATCAGAGTATATACTATTGGTTAATTAATTTGTCAATATGTAAGCCACAGTATGGTCTGACATTAATCAAGACTTTTCAAGAGAACTCTCTGAGGAGTTGCAAAAAATTATAATAAAAAGCTGAAATTAGCAAATGGTAGCACACGCAGAGCACATCATACCGGACACCTTTCGATGCATACAGTGGGGGAAATAATTATTTGATCCCCTTCTGAATTTGTAAGTTTTCTCACTTACAAAGAAATTAACAGTGTCCAATTTTTATGGTAGTTTCATTTTAATGGTGAGAGACAGACTATCAACCAAAAATCCAGAAAAAAACACATTACATAAAAGTTACAAATTGATTTGCATGTCGCTGAGTGAAATAAGTATTTGATCCCCTACAACCCATCCAGAATTCTGGCTCCCACAGCATGGCTGCCCATTTGGCACATGGATTACAATCAATCAATCAATCAATTACAGATACTCCTGATCTCAACTCGTTATGTGTATCAAGCACACCTGTCCACATAATCAATTTCCTCCACCACCATGCGCAAAACTAAAGAGCTGTCAAAGGACATCAGGGACAAGATTGTAGACCTGCACAAGGTTGGAATGGGCTATAAGACCATCAACAGGAAGCTTGGTGAGAAGGTGACAACTATTGGTGTAATTATTCAGAAATGGAAGATATATAAAATGACCATCAATCACCCTCGGTCTGTAGCTCCATGCAAGATCTTGGTTCATGGGGTGAGGATGGTCATGAGAAAGGTGGTGGATCAGCCCAAAACTACACGGGTGGAGCTTGTTAATGATCTGAAGCCAGTAGGGACCACAGTCACCAAGAACACCATTGGTAACATGCTACACTGTAATGGAATGAAATCTTGTAGCCTGCAAGGTCCTCCTGCTCAAGAAGGCACATGTACAGGCCCGTCTTAAGTTTGCCAGTGCATCTAAATGATTCATAAAAGACTTGAGAGAAAGTGCTGTGGTTAGATGAAACAAAAATCAAGCTCTTTGGCATCAACTCGACCCACCATGTTTGGAGGAAGAGAAATCCTGAGTATGACCCAAAGAGCACCATCCTCACAGTCAAGCACGGAGGTGGAAACATCATGCATTAGGACTGTTTTTCGGCTAAGGGTACAGGATGAATTCACCGCATTCAGGGGCCAATGGACAGGGCCATGTATCATGAAATTTTGGATAAGACCCTCCTTCCCTCAGCCAGATCACTGAAAATGGGCTGTGGGTGGATCTTCCAGCATGTCAATGACCCAAAATATACCGCCAAGGCAATAAAGGAGTGGCTAAAGAAGAAGCAAATTAAGGTCATGGAGTGGCCTAGCTAGTCATCAGACCTCAATCCTATAGAAAATCTGTGGAGGGAGCTGAAGCTTTGAGTTTCCAAACAGGAGCCAAGAAACCTAAAGGATTTCAGGATCCCTCCTGAGATGTGTGCAAACCTGTTGACCAAACCACAAAAAGACTCTTACCACTGTGTTTGCCAACAAGTATTTTCTCTTGGAGAAAATACAGTTTAATACTATTTATGAGACTAAAAAACGTCTTAGTATGCAGACTTCTCAGGTCTTATAAACTTCCCTTAGAATATTCACCATTCACAAGATTCATTTAATGAAACACGTACAAACATAAATGGAAACACAGTATATAAGCAATTTGCACAGAGTTTGTACAATTATGAGTTTGAAAGTGAATATTTGGTATGACCACCTTTATTTTTCAACACAGCCTGAACTCTCTTAGGCAAGTTTCCTGGTAATTTATTTAAGTAGCCTCAGAAATAGTTCTCAGATTTTCTGGAAGACAAGAAGCTCTTCTTTGAATTTTGTCTGCCTTTTGTTCGATGGTCTGTCAAGATTATTTCACACTGCTTCAATAATGTTGAGGTCCAGGCTCTGGGGAGGCCAATCCATGATTGATAGTGTTCCATTGTGTGTTTGGGATGTTTCCAGATGGTATTGAATGGTGGATAAAAATCTGATGGTAGTTTTCTGCGTTCACAATTCCATGAATTTTGACAAGATCTCCAACACCACTGGCTGAAATGCAGCCCCAAACCATGACAGAGCCTCCTGTATTTTGCAGATGACAGCAGACACTCACTGTTGGACCTCTCTCCCAACCTCTTCTGTACATATGGATGATGATTTGAACCAAAAATTTCACATTTGGATTCATCACTCCATAAGACATGTCACTGATTTTCAGTTCCGTTCTTGTGTAATTTGGCATACCTCAGCCTTTTCTTTCTGTTTCCTCTCCTTAGGAATGGCTTCTTAAGAGCCACCCACTGCAGCTTCAGTGAACAGTAGCTGAATCAAATAAAGGGCCATCTCTCAGGTCCTGTGTCAGACCTCTGCTGGATTTTTTTTGTATTTCTTAAGAACATGACTTTTAGATACTGTTCATCTGCTGTCAATATTTTTTAGGCCTGCCACTTCTTCTTTGGTCCTCCATTTGTCCAGTTGCCTCAAACTTTTTAAAGGTACAGTGTGTAAAATCTCACCACTAGATGCCACTAGATTGCAGAATGCAGTCAACTGAATTCTGTTTTCTTGCCCCTCCCAGTTCAAGTGCATAATCCTAACTATGGTGGCCACTGCAGGACAAACAACCCATGGAATGAGCCTGATACAGGCCGATGAGTCAGTGAAGCTCGCTTCTGTCTGATGACAGGTATACTAAGATGAGTTGTTGAGGATATCTGGAACTTTTCAGTTGGTAAGCGTTGCTGTTAGCCGGCGTTAGTGAAGCTTTCTTTGAAGTGGATCTAACTTTGTTGGACTCGGACACGTAGCAAATAAATGTCATACAATGTGCGAATGTAATTAAACTTTTTATCAGAGGGAAAGTAATTTTTAGGACACTCAAGCCTAATATTAGGTAGCATAATGTTAGCTTATATCCAGCTTTTGTTGTTGTTTAGCCGGCTAGTTGTCAGCTGTCCAGAAACGAGAGGGTCGTATTTCTAATCTGCTGACAATAAGTAATTGCGACAATATCGGAAACAAATAAGAACGTTTATGCACGTTTTCGTGTGTTAGAGCCCTGACTTCAGGAGATGAGGCTTGAGGTGAGGAGGACGAGGATGAGGTGGAAATGAGGGAGGAGAGAGAGCAGTGGTGGAGGAGGAGAAAGACATAGAGATGAAGAAAGTGTATATGTACAAATGTTAAATGGTCATATGGCCTGTAAAAATACTATTTTATGCCTGTCAAACTGTATTATCTGTGGCATTTTCATAGATTCAGATAAAGAAATAGGAACAAATTATGTGTTTTTGTGACAAAATGCCTACAAATACAATTTAAAATTGGTTGTTTGCTAAGTTGTCTGATGATGATTCATAAATCAGTGGCTTAACAAAAAAAAAAAGAAAAAGAAAATCATTCCTCTGAAAATGATCAGGTACAAGGAGTGGACTAAATATAAATGAAAGAGCAGCCAAAGTCTAAAGAAAAACTTCAGATGTTTAGAAAGCCTGGGTGCTTAGAAGGAAAATATAAAGAAATGAAGAGTGACTTGAGACTTTTGCACAGTACCATACATTTACAGCTTAACACAAAATTATGTTTCTTGTTCAGAAATATCAATATTTAAATTGGTCCTCAGCCCAGCACAATAATCTATATCACCTTTTTCTTACTTAAGCACTCTCCCCCCATACTCTCCACCCCACCACCAAACCAGCCTCTTTAGATGTATTATTCATTAAACAAAATAATGAATTCAGAAACTAACACATTAATTAGCCTATTCATACCCTCCACTGACAGTGCCAGAAAATAATAATCTATAAATATTTTTCCTCATAAAATAGCAAGTGAGAGGTTTATGAGGATGACATGCTATGAAATTACTAAGTAATAAAACACATGACAACTAGATATGTTGAAGTGTGGGTTTTTTTGTGTGACAGAGGAGATAGATACACTTCATGCATGCAAGTACCTAGGAGAAGTGGCCTCGTTTGTGGGTTTGTGCAGTATGTCTAATGGGAATAAGTCATTACACCTCACTGAATGTCAAGAGGCCGGTCTGAATATGTAAGCCAACCATTAACAGGGCAGCTGACAGCCCACACACTAAATCCAAGCGAGGGTTCTGACATACAGCACTGCTATTAACCACTCTGTCAAACGATGGGAAAACCTATAGTCAGTGAGAGAGGACATTAACATAAGAGTGTCCATGCATATATGTAGAACATGCACACCCATATTCATATATTTATTTGCAAAAAATAATTTTTGAATACCACAAACAAAACTGTGTACACATGGGCACAAATACAACCAGTATTTGGACAACAACACAATCTTCAGGATTTTTAGTGCACCGCCACAATGGATGGAAGCAAGACAAGGTCTAGAATTTCAGCTTTAATTCAAGGGGTTTAATATAAACATTGCATAACAATTATTGACACTGTCCCTTCCTTTTACAGGCTCCAAAGTAATTGTACGATTAAAAAAATATATAGGGCTGATTTTGTTATACTTGGATGGAGTCGGTTACTGACTTGGCTATTTTGTATGTGAAGTGCTGGTCTATCAGCTTTGCAGCATTTTAGTGATTCTAAGAAAGTATTATTCCATATATGTCATCCTGCTACTTCTACCAGCATTCACATCATCAAAAAATACTAGTGATCCATTTCCAGTGGTAGGCAGACACCAATACCACAAGACTGCCTTTGACAGATGACATGGTTTGATTTGGATCATGAGCACCTATCTTTCCTTCTCCATCCTCTTCTCTTCCCATCATTCTGCTATAATTTAATCTTGGTTTAGCTGATAAAAAAGATTTGTGTTTACGCTTGTTTTCTGTTGTTGCTGCTATTTTCTAGTAAAATGTGATCTGGCCTTTCTTGAGTGTTGCTGGTTTGCATCTTGAGGTAAACCCCTCTGTATTTACAGTCATGAAAGCATCTGTAGATTGTAGATACTGACAGTGATAGTCCTATTTCTTGTGAATATTCATGACTTGGCTAAATGTTGAAAAGTTTTTTATATTTTTTTTTTTCTAAACTTGACTATCTCCTTTTGTTGTTTCCTTCCAGGCCATTTAGCATTGCTTTACTCACCAATGCATTCTTTCTTTTTAACTTTTTAAAGTTCCATATCATTGATTTGACCACTCCTAAAGTTTTGAGTTTTTCAGTCTAATGATGGCTGCCTTGAATCCACTCCTCCTTGGACCAGTAGTGTGGTCCAAGGAGAGAGAGTTCCCAGAGAACATCTTCCAATATGCATATGCGACATTTGAAAGCCACTTTTATTTTTTATTTTGTGCATCATGAATAGCTGGCCATGAAACTGTGTATCAGTTAATAACCTTTGAGTCTATGACTATAGAGGGTTTGTATAAAGCTGAGGGTCCATACTTCAATCTCATCTTGGTGCCTCTGTTCTATTTTAGTAGTGTAAAGAGACAAAATTAGAAAAAATGTGACTATCCAAATACTTATGCACCCAATTTTAAGCACAC
>VUQS01054267.1:2270-12813 GCA_015108495.1 Heterochromis multidens | reverse complement strand
AAAATATTTATATATTTATTTATTTTTTTATTTTTTTTTTTTTTATATATATATATATATATATATATATATATATATATATATATATATATATATATATATATATATGCATACTTTTTGACACATTACCTGATACTGAAAGTGTGTTTTTAAAAGCTATTTGTGTTCACGACTGTGTGTTTTGTGTGCATCTGTGGCTTGTGCCAAATCACTGACTTCTTTCTGAAGCGTCTTTGAAAGATTTATGAGATGTTGAACCATTGTGTTTGTGTGTGCACAGCCTGATGTGTGTGTTTGCGTACTTCAAAGCATAACTGTGCATGTTAACCTTTACTTTTCTGCTTTTTACCTGAAGCCCAAACATTCAGTGTAATGTGACACGTAGCATCTTGTTATTTGTTTTATTTGCTTATCGTATACTCTATCAAACTGCTTTTTGGTAGACCTTAACTATCAAATATTCATTGTTGAGTTAGATTTTTAAAAAAAAATAATAAAGGATTGGGTTGTTGGGATGTGAAATGTCATTTGGTCGAATTGAAAACACATTCTAAACATCAATATCAGTTAACTTTTGTTCTCCAAAACAGCTAGAGCTATAATTGGGTTGGACCCAGAGGCACATTAGGGCTGTTTTGCTCATAGCTGCATGCATCAGCTCAACAGAGAAGTTACTTTGGGAAAGTGGTGTTTAAACCTTCTAAAAAAAGACAATAAAAAGAATTTATTATTAAATTTGGTGGATTTTGAAACTAAAAAACAAAAAGACAAAGAAAAAGACTTAAACATAGCACAACTTTTGGCCACAACTCGTGGCCTGTATAACCTTTAACTGATGCTGCAACAAAAACAATACAGTGAAATCCTACAAAACATTACATAAACAGAAAAAAATAAGAGAGGGATTACACACACTGACCCATGAGTGTGTCAAAAAGGCATCTCGTGAGTGCACTCCAGTTGCTAGTGTTAGAGCTATGAGTATGCTTCATTGAGGATTAGGTTTTTTAGAATCACTCATCCGCAGACTATGCCAGTATTCCCAGTGAGACTGATTATCTGGGCCTGTCATAGACACAGAGGATAATTACAGGGTATCCCTTAGGTCACTGCTCTCTCCATGCCCCTCGAATGGAAATACACTGCTGAGCGAAATGCCAACGATGACTCGAAAGGAACACAGGTTACTCTCTCAGGCATGCAAACACAAAAACAACAAACAATTTTTTTTCTTTCTTGTATTGCCACTGTTTTTTTTCTATATTTTCTACAATAATTCTCAAATTTCTTTTTTGAGTTCCTTATCTGCCCTTTCAGATCTTCCTCTCTGTTTCCTTCTCACAGTCTCAGTTGGGCCGTCTCACCTTTTCTCCCTTTCAGGTGTTCATATTTCCAGTTTTCACCCTTCACTTTGTTTCATGTCTCCTGTGTCAGCTCTACCTCTCCCCCTAGTGGCCTTTTTGTAAATCACATATTGGAAACTTGGGGACCCAAACAGAGTGCAAACTAATTTTCACTGCAGTCCCTGAAGTAACTGCCATTCATGTTTGTGGGCAATTGAGACATACAAAAGATAGGAGGAAAAAAAATGAGCTAGAGATGGATATGCCACAAGGACAAAGTGACACTGGAAGAAATCCTAGACCTGTACTTGCCTCAGAGCCCCCACAGGAACATGACACCAAAGCCCCTTTTCCTTCCAAAATAAAACTGCCTGCAGACTGAATCCTCATATAGAACTCACCACAATAACACCCCTTGTGTGTTGAAAAAAAGACTAAACAAATAAGCTTTCCAACCTTTGCAGAGCAGGAAAACAAATATAGATTTTTCAGTCATTGTTTTTGACAAGTTTTAAAACTTTTAAGAGGTTTCAACTTTCCAAACGGCTGCTGCTGGTGGCCAAAAGAATTGTATCACTCAGTCAACACACTGAATGAAATGAAAGCAATGACATCACTGTTGTTTTGTTCAGCATTGCTCTGATAGTGGCTCTCATAAATAAATGATAAGGCACAGGCTGAGCCAGGCTGGGTCATGGGGTGTACTTGTTCATAGGATAGGTTTGGCCTAATATGGCTCGTCGTCTGAGAGAAGTCTAAGAAAACCAACAGCAGATGGAAATAAAACAAGAACAACGGGCAGAGAGGAAAAATAATGAGACAGAACATTACGGTGCATTATAGATGTTTTATTTAGGGAAAAGAAAATGCACCCTGCTCCATTTTATCCCCTATGACAAGCTTCACAGACATTAAAAGCATTTAGACTAAACCCTGAGCACCATCCAGGACCCCACCCTGCCTTCACTGTCTCACTCTGTGTGTGGCTGCTTAATTATTGATGCTTATGTATTGCTGATTTTGGTCTTTGTGTTGTCCCTGGTGAATGCTCTCGTAAGGCAGATAGAGGTATTTATCTAACTCAGAAAGTAAGGCTCTATTCCTCATCCTGTCCACACATGGCTGAGCCATCCCAATGGATATGACCTCAGCACTGCCACACTGAAAGGACGTTCTCACACATGCAGGAGTGTATGTTTTCATTTACCACTGAAATTATACACAGGACAGAGCTAAGGGCTTCAGGGTTAATAACAAGCTGCAACAAACTAGACCATGACATTGAAAGTCCACAATAATAGCAAGCTTTTCTTTCTTAATGTGCAGTGCTGACAGACTGAGACTGGATGTCAAATCAAAGCCCATTTTCATTTTTTACTTAAAACCATGTTGGAATTGTTTTTTCATTCACTCATTCTTGGCTCAGCCTTTCATCAACAATATACACTAATACAGTAATTCTGTTAAATCACATTTAGGTAACACTGGATATTATTGTGTGGTAGGTTCTTCGATCTTCTAATGTCAACAAAACACTAAGAGTGAGGGCAGGTATTTGCTGTATTTCTGCTCTTGTGTTATATGAAAGCACAATGGTGCACTCTTGTGGTGAAAAAGCCTCATTGCTGTTTTTTGTGATTTCTATTACTTTGACCCTTTTACAGTAGTCAAATGTGTTCACTTTTTCACATATTGTTATGTTGTAGCCTTTTGTTAATTAGTACACACAATATCCCCTGTGATTGCAAAGTAAAGACAGAATTTTAGAAATGTTTGCAAATGTATTAAAAAAGAAAAAAAATCCTTGAAATATCACATTAGCATATTAAAATATTAAAGGTTCCTAAGAGCACAGTGGCCTGCATACGTTTGGTTAAAAACAGAATTCTTCCTAGAGCTGACTGCCCAGCAAAACTGAACAATTAGTGGCTGAGACCCAGAGATCCTGTGTGGATGTGGAGGAAACTTTCAGAAGGACCATCACTGTGGGGATTTATAGCAGAGGGGCCAGATGGAAGCTTCGTCTAGGTGAAAAGCAGATGAAATCCCGCTTGGAGTTTGCAAATAAAGCACCCAAAGTACTTTCAGACTGTGAGGAAACAAGATTCTCTGCCAAGATGAAACCAATATTGAATTGTTTGAGCATAATATCTAGAGGAAACCAAGCTCTGCTCATCATCTGCCCCGATGCTGGTAAGTGCATCATGCTATGAGGATGATTTTCAGCAGCACAGACAAAGTGAAAGGTCTGGTATGGTGGAAAGCTGAACAGACCAAAGAATATGGAATATTTCCTTAATTAAAACCTGCTCCAAATTGCAAAACTTCAGACTGGGTCAAAGGTTCACCTTCCTGCAGAACAGTGACTATGAGCATGTAGCATCTCTGTGAGTATCCTTAAAGAGCCCAGAATGTGATCAAACATCTCTGAAGGAACTTGGAAGAAATGGCAGTCCATGCAACCCTAAGAAATCTCAAGGCTATAATCACTGGATAAAGTGCTTTGAGTAAGTACAGAGTTACATGGCCTGAGGAGCTCTTGACTTATGTCAATGTGACTTCAGTTTTCCCTTTTTAATGCATTTGTAAAATTTGCAAAAATATTCTTTTATACTTTGTTATTATGGAGTATTAAACGTATATTAATTATTTATTTTATTTTATTTTATTTTATTTGCACATTGAATAAAAAATAAACATCCATCCATCCATCCATCCATCCATCCATTCTCTTCCGCTTATCCAATTCAGGGTTGCGGGGGGGCTGGAGCCTATCCTAGCTGCCTCAGGGCGAAATAAACATTATATAAAAAATGAAACATTGCGCAGGGGAGGTTAGGAGCTAATAGTGGCTGAAGAAAATAAAATAACAATAGTTAATGTACACATAATGCCACAATATTAAAACTCCTGACAAGTGACATGAATAACTCTGATCAGCTTATTATTAAAATACGAGTCCTTGCGTTCATGTGGACGTTACTTTGAGACATAGATCCCACCTAAACATTTTTGCAGACCAAGTATACCTCTCTGTGGCAACAGCACTCCTTGACAACAACGGGCTCCCTGGCAGGATATTGTGCCCTACAGCACAACAAAAATGGCTCAAGAGTGGCTCAACAAACACAACAAAGATCCCCAAGCAACAACCCAGCCTTCAAATTCCCCAGATCAGAATCTGATTAGACATCTTTGATATGCACCGGAACAAGCTAATCCATTGAGGCTCTACCCAGCAACCAACTGGATGTCTGTGCCAGATACCACAGGGCATCTCAAGATGTCCATGCCCTGATGGACTAAACGGTTTTGGCAGCATGGTAACTTTAGTTTTGGCAGACCTACAAATTAAGCAGGTGCTTTTCAACACCTTTGTTTAGAACAATCTGTCATATGTCTTACTGTACTGATTTTGCAGTTATTTTACAAACAGATACACAGATTTTAAAAAAAAAACATGTTATCTTGAAAGACTTTGGTCAGTATCTGTTGGGCTTAAATGTGCTATATAAACTGTGTTAAATGGCTTATTCAAACTGTAAAAACCAGACACTATGATAAAAACCTTTTCATAAATATTCTGAAGGCATGTTTGCAGCAAATATGAGGAATTCAAGCTATCATCACTTTATATTTATTTAACTCTTGTTTATTGAATTACATATTGATAACAGTTTGCCTCAAGAATCTGCAATCTCCAATGATCTTAGTAGAACTACTCTGAGGAAAAATACTCTTTGGCCATTTTATCCCGCTGTCTTCCATTCTCTAATAGATAAGACCTATAGGTCTCCTGCTGCCACTCTCACAGTTGTTCGATAGATCTTATCAAACAGATCTGATTACACAAGCTGTAGCTCTAAGAAGGTGGAGGACTTCCAAAAACAATATTAGCAGTATTGACAACTTTAATGTGTTGCAAAGGTCTAATCCCAGTGGCCACTGCACTAATGGGAAAATATTGAGTGTTGCCAGAACAGAGGTTTTCTCCTAATCTGCCCATTATGTGCTTTGAACAACCACTTTAAGCAGAGACAAATATACAGAGATGGATGGGAGATAATGTGATCAATTTTGATACAATAAAAGGGGTGATAACTCAAAGTCATTCACACTTTCTGAGAAAATACTATTAAACTGAGATCTCTGAACAATTTCCTCTCTCAGACTCTTTCTATGGTTTGCTGAGTGATCCAATCAATGCACTTTTTATTTTTCCCTTTTTCATCTTTGACTTATTGTGACCTTTAAAAATCTTTTCTGCATCACTCACTTTTAAATTTCTTTCACTCGAACCCTACCAGCAATCAACCATTTTTCCACATTCCTCCAGACTTCAGCCCATTGGGACCTTTCCTCATAAGGACACCTGAAATAAAGCAAGACCAGCCATTAGGATGTGAGACAGCAACCACCTCCACTATTTAAGCCTGTACACATAGACATGTCTGTTTTACTAAATAAGGCAACTGGCAGGATGAGAGAAGACAGTGAGGGAATCGGGGAGCTGAAATTGGGTGATTTGAGAAGACGCATCCAGTTCTGTGAAGCATAACTAAGACAACACTGTAACGCATAATGCTCTTTTTAGCCCTGGGCTCTATCAGAGCATCCTATCTCTCCTCCACATCCAGCCATGCTGGTCCCACACATCAGTCCAGGCAGCCAGCGGATGGCACTGTAGCTAGTGATAACACACTGCATTGTCTGAGTTTGAAACATGTTTGGCTGCAGCCTCACACTGCAACTCCAACTAAAGCTCTTGTTGAGTGGAAAGAGATGTGTGTGTGTGTGCGTGTGGAAAGAGAAAACAGTAAAGCTAAGAATCCCATTCGTCATTAAGCTTTTTGTGTGATTCTAAAGACATTTTATGAAGTGTAAGCCTGCAGCTAAGGATTATTTGCATTGTTCTTTAATCAGTTGCTTTTTTTCATGAGATGTCAAAAAAAAATATTAAACCCTGTACATCTCAAGTTCTTTAAATTGATTAATCCAATGAATATGAGCAAAAATGGTAAGATGTTCAATGCAATCATTTAAAACACACAAAAAAAATTGTTAATCAAGGGACTGGGACTGAAAGAGAACGATAAATTACCTAAATTATTAATCCTCAGAAAAGGGTCAAATATTGCGACATTATTTCTGTTTGCATTATGTTTTTTTCCTTCATCTACCTAGATCACATCCCCAACCTAGTGACGTCAGATTTTAAGAGTCAAATGATAACTGTAAGAATTAGGACACTAATACTCAGCCCCAAATCAATCTTAGCTTAGTTTTAAAAAGTTTTCTCTATGTATTTCAAAGCTGATTTTAAAGCCTGCCTCATTGGCTAAGACCAGAAATTGTGATAACTTTAATCTTAGTTGAAAAGAGTGGCCCATTTTCACTCCCATTGTAACTCATACAAGTGATTCTGTTTGCTTATCACGATGGTTTGCAACTTGCAACTGACGAAATAGATAGACCCACCTCCCCCCTGTAAAAAGACAAGTTGATATAAATATTTTATTTTTGCTTTTTTTTCCTAATTAGGCTGAATTCTGTGTTATTTGGTAATCTAAATATAGTCCACATTCCATCTACATTTAATTAACTGCAGCAGAAAGGTATATATTGACCTGTTCATTCAGCTGCACTGTGTACAGCCAGGTGGTGCTCTCACTCTCTATCAGCTGCAAAACTGCATGGCTTGACAGAAAGCTGTGTGCCTGGCCACTGATTAATTTGTGTTTTACATCTGACCTGGATGCAAGGCAAATTTTACCTTGGGAATTTATAAAGTGAAAAGTGAGGCTTGAAGTTGGATGTTTTGAATGTATTTAGCTTGAGAGGGAGAGGCCCAACAATCAAGTCTGAGCAGATTAAATGAGAATTCAAGCCCACCTGTTTCGTGTTAAAAATACGGAGGTTTAACCGTTATGATATTGCGAGGATCAATTCATGTACATAACATGCAGAAGAACATTGTCAAAAGGACTGTTGATGATTGAGTATGAGCTGACTGACTCATCTAGTAACAACAGGATGTGACTTCCAGCATAGACTGAAGGCTGTTGGAAACTCTCTGTGTTGACTGCAGCTGTTTGTCGCTGCCCCCTACTGCTGCCACCTGCTCTTGTCCACTTTCCAGGCAAGGCATCTCAAACACGCTTATTGGCAGTTATTTACTTCATCAAGTTGTTGGCCTTGGTGTCTTGGTGTCATGTATGGAAAACAATGGCTGTCACAGCGCTGGAATGCATCTTCCTTAGCCTCTTTAGGGATTAGTTTTACCACGGGATCTAATGTGATTTAGAAATTACCCTCCCCACCTATGCTTCTGTAGTCAGATTTACTGTCATCTGTGGTTGCCAGCAACAGACCTCAAGTTATTACTAACAGGCTGCCACGTAAGTGTTGAGCCTGTTGAAAGATGGCAAAATGTTCCTTACTGGATGTTGCCATGTCATCCATCTCATGATCCCTGAGAGTTCACTCTTCTGATTGATTTGAGCTTGCTGAAATATGCCTCCTGAATTTCCACCCAAGCTCCTATTTGTAATTGCCAGTGCAGCTTTCATCACTGTTATGTAGGGAAGAGGCAGAAAAGACGAGTTTACAAATTACAGATTTGTAAAGTATTTGGATTAAGATCACAGATCAGCTCTGCCAATACTACAGGTAATACTTTTTCCATGTTAAAAGAGCTTTTGTTGTAAGTTTGTGTTGTGGCCATTCAAACTTTGAAGCAACATTATTTCTTTTGCCCCCTCCACCTTGTATACTCAGCATGTTTCTCAAAGTTTCACCAAATTAAGGGTATTATGCAAATGTGTGCAATACATATGCATGAATAAAATTGATAAAATGCTTAATTTATTTTAGCAATAGACAGATGATTTTGATTTCAAAACAATTTTTGGGGAAGGAAGGGAGAGGATTTGAATGAATGAATGCATTTGTGTTCTTTTCCATCTTTATTAAACACTGTCTTAATATTCTGCCTTTTTCTCCAACTGAGCTGCATGCTGAGACGGCTCTACCCCTGCCTGAGACCTTTACAAATTTTGCCCTTTGTTACTGCTTTGTGTAATCTGACCTTATTAAACTTCATTTTATAGCACATGGTTAGAAGTGAGTAATTTTATGAACACCACATCACTACTGTTTTTTAAAAATGGAAACCACTTTGGTTTTGGGCATTCATTAAAGTCAAATTTAAGTCCAATAAATTATAAACACAATACAAAGAGAAAGCATAAGAGAGACATGCAGAATAGAGGAAAAGGTGGTCGAGAATGAGACAGAGAACATGAGAGGAAAAGAGAGATGCAGGCTTTTGACAAAATTCCAGTACACAATGACTCATTACTCTACATCTGTGTGTCTGGCAGGGTGGCACATCTTTATGCCACAGCAGCTGCCCAGTGCAGTCTAGCCAACCTTTGATATGCTTTACTACCCTGCAGGGTGGAGACACCATGCATAATGTTTGTCTCACTCTGTTTGCCTCTCAGTCTCGCTTTAGTGATTTTTTTCTCCCACACGCCATAAAAAACACAAAAACTGAAGTATGTAATTAGGAGTGTGTGGCGGGCCAAGTGAATAGTTATCATGGGAAAATGTATGCACATGGCTGTGGAGATGTCAACATCAGTTAGTCAGTTTATGACCACTTTTACCCACACTAAAATATCTTGGCAACGATGGGACAAATTACCATTATATTTTTTTTATAAAGATTCAATACTTGGTGATCCCTCTTCTTTCAAGATGATGATGTTCATTTTTTTCCTCAACATTTGTGATGATTTAACTTAACTCAGCTAGTGTCATTATCAGATAACAATCTCAAAGTCAAATGAATTTCATTAGTGAGACTTGAGTTTGAGAAGTCTCTTTTGACTTAAGTTTTTTAATTGCTGTTTATTATAGTTCTAATCACTGTTAACATTTGTGTTCATTTGCTCTTTGTTAGCTTTAAACATAACTTTTGGTCAGGAACAGACAGTTTCTTGAAGTAAAATACATTCTTTCATAATGTGAACTACACATTAGAAAGTTACATTTTGTAGTTTACCAGGAAGACTGTAATGAAAGTGCATCTGGAAAGTATTCACAGCGTTTCACTTGTTCCACATTTTGTCATATTACAGGTTACATCTTACACTTATTCCAAATTCTTGCACATGGATTAAATTCATTTTTCACGTCAAAATTACACAGTATCCCATAATAACAAAGTGAAAAAAATTTGCTTGAAATTCTTGAAAATGTATTAAAAATAAAAACAATAATATAACATGTACATAAGTATTCACAGCCTTTGCCATGACACTCAAAATTGAGCTCAGGGAGCAAAGCAAAATGGGAGAAACTGCCCAAAAATATGCGTGCCAAGCTTGTAGCATCATTATTAAAAAGACTTGAGGCTGTAATTGCTGCCAAAGGTGCTTCAACAAAGTATTGAGCAAAGAGTGTGATTACTTATGTACATGTTATATTTTTGTTTTTTATTTTTAGTAAATTTGCAAGAATTTTAAGCTAACTTTTTCACTTTGTCATTATGGGGTATTGTATGTAGAATTTTGAAGTGAAAAATGAATTTAATCCTGTCTGGAATAAGGCTGCAAGTGAAGCGCTGTGAATACTTTCCGGATGCACTGTACATACCATCATGATCCAGAGCCACCTATTGGAGTATTGGGGGATGTAGAGATAGCATTTTTTCACCCTAATTGGTGGATGGATAGAGATGACTGGTTCTCATCCATTCCCTAAATCTCTCATGTGCTGGCTCCAAGCACCACACCCTGATACACTGCTTCAGCTGGTGGGCTAAACCATGTGAGGGGGGTGGTATCTACACTGTACCACTGGGTGGATGTGCTGCATTAGACAGCCAAAGGTCAGGGCTCCATTGATTTGTGGATACCTTTTGGGAGAAGGAAAGGCTATGCGAGTAAACTTGGATAGAAAATGGAGTCCCTAAGGTGGCTGGATGCCACCACTAGCTTCCTGTCACCAACTCCTGCAGCCAAGCTGATGCCAAATGTATCGCTTTGCTTTTCTTTGGATCACATCAGTGCAGCAACGAGGGATACGCTGATGATTGGGCATCCCAGGACCTCCAGATGCACCATCCAGGCCTCCACCCTGGAGAGGTCACTCGCTATAGAACACTGCTCTATGGCAGTAAAGTGTGGAATGCA
>VUQS01054152.1:0-13416 GCA_015108495.1 Heterochromis multidens | reverse complement strand
CTGAGTATTGTTACTGACCATGTCCATCCCTTTATCACCACAGTGTACATGTCTTCTGATGGCTGCTTCCAGCAGGATAACCCATGTTTTCCAGCACCTTGTTGAATCTGTGCCACAGAGAATTTAACAGCTACAAACTGATGGAAATGGGCCTTGCAGCTCCTGCAACATCTGGAAGTTCAGACGTTCATCCCTCACACATCAAGACGTCACTCATTTACTAGACCGTGATAGATGTATTGTGAAATGTCTTCAGACGTCAGCACCAACTTCAGAGTATCATGGTAATCTAAGGGCAAAGACATGAACTATCCAAACCACATGTCCCTGAGTAAAAATGCAGCCCAAAATCTTTTTATCAGCTTCCTAATCCTCTCAAGCCCGCACCCCTAACCGCCTGTTTTTGTTTCATGTGCAAAGTAATTTGTGCTACAGTGTGTACAGCCATATTCTACATAGATTTATAGCAAAACAGGATTTGACATTAGACTCCCTGAAACAGAAAAGTTCTGATCATTGTTTGCTTGTTCTCTACATATTTCTGTAGGGCTGATGCAATCAACAGTTTAGTTAGTTTAATTTCTTCAAGCTTGGAGAAACTCCTCCATCTCCTTTGTTCATTGCAATGTAGGACAGAAAGGACTGAAAACTTCAAAAGTCTAACTTTTTTTGGTGTATGAATTTTTCAGCGTGAAAGGATGGTCAGTCTGCTTTGTTAGTGTGTTGCGTAACAAATACCATCATAATTTAGAGTGCAACTTGATTTACAGTGCATCCAGAAAGTATTCACAGCGCTTCACTTGTTCCACATTTTGTCATGTTACAGCCTTATTCCAAAATGGATAAAATTCATTTTTTACCTCAAAATTCTACACACAATACCTCATAATGACAAAGGGAAAAAAGTTTGCTTGAAATCCTTGCAAATTTATTAAAAATGAAAAACAAAAAAATGAGTACATGTAAAAACATGAGTATTTACAGCCTTTGCTCAATACTTTGTTGAAGCACCTTTGGCAGCAATTACAGCCTCAAGTCTTTTTGAGTATGATGCTACAAACTTGGCACACCTATTTTTTGCCAGTTTCTCCCATTCTTCTTTGCAGAACCTCTCAAGCTCCATCAGGTTGGATGGGGAGCATCGTTGCACAGCCATTTTCAGATCTCTCCAAAGATGTTAAATTGGGTGCAAGTCTGGGCTCTGGCTGAGCCATTCAAGGACATTCACAGAGTGGTCTCAAAGCCACTCCTTTGTTACCTTGGCTGTGTGTCGTGGTCGTTGGCATTTAGGCCAAAGAGTTCAATCTTTGTTACATCAGACCAGAGAATTTTGTTTCTCATGGTCTGAGAGTCCTTCAGGTGCCTTTTGGCAAACTCCAGGCGGGCTGTCATGTGCCTTCTTTGTCTAGTACTGGCTCACTCACCAGCTACATTGAGTAATATGGGTGTGTGAGCAACCAGGTTTGCTGGTCCGTTTGTGGTTTTCTTACAGCTTCCCTGGATTATCTCAGGGATTACAATTCATCTGATTTAGGGATACTGACACAGGTGGTGGGGTTTTTGGCCTCGGGGAGGCTGTTGTTTTTCAATGTTAATTTCACAGAGAACATTATTCAATGCATCCTTGAACAGTTTAATGAATGATTCTGCAGACAGCTGTGAAGATAAAAACTTTCTCAAGTGGCAGTGATAACAGAGACTCTTCTACCAGTGATATTGAGCAAGAACAGGATTCCTAAATAATCAGCAAGTTAAGACGTATTCTTGGCACTTGTTCAGACCTTCATAAACTCTTTTTATGTCTGCTCTTGCCCACACAGTTCGTGCACATTCTTGTGCAAACAGGCTGTGGGCTGAGGGCTCAAAACTTCATTTCAAAATATAAAGTTTATTATAATGCCAAACTCTCATAAGAAACAGAGCAGGTGTGTGCACACATTTACAGAACTGACGTCATTGATGCCTGGTTCAGAGAGACTGTTGTGTCCTCGAGGAGAATTCAGAAGGGCGGGTGACAGGAAACTGAAAGACCATTACCTGAAAGAAAGTGCCAGATTTGTTTGTGTTTTTGTTTTGTTTTTTTTACAGTTTTTTACAGCTGGTGTGAAATTACATCTTTTATTCACAAATGCAGAAACACTTTCATTTTTCACTGCTTTTCTGAAAGTGCTTGATTTGACTCCAAAATCAGTTCCTGAGAACTGGCTCGAGAGTCAGCGATTTATTAAACTAGGATTACAAATAAATAAGGACTTATTTTACATCCCTACAGAATTTTCTTTTTAAACTATAAAAATCTGGAGTCTTTCATGCTGTATAAAAAGACAGTCACATTATCCTTGTGAGAACATGCCTTCTGCTGGAAGGAAAGAGCCAGAAGATGAGATTGGAGAGGAAACAATTTAAAATCACTGTTCAAAAAGTAATTTTATTCTGTGTAATGAATCTGGCCTTACTCTTCACTATAATTTCTGACACAGAGTACAGGCCAGCATCCCTGAAGGATTTTTGAAAATATTGCCTTAAAACATGAGCAACATTAGTTGTACAATAATTTTCATGCTGATAATCAAAGAACACCCCAGTTTAATTCTGCATTTTTGGGATACAACAATATTGCTTTGCTTCCTCTTGTGATACGTTATCGATACACTGGTATCAGATATCTATATTTTTTTATTTAAAGAGGAACTCTTGTGTTCATTTCCTGTTTCACATTTTTATTCTTGGACTCTACCAGAGTAGCTTTGCATGATTCATAGTTTAAAATAATCCTTATTTATCACATACTGGGCTTGACCTAAAGAGCAATTTTTTACGCCTTAGGAGAAATTTCTCAGACTTATTTAAAATCAGGGCAAAGGAGATGAGATCAAGACTTAATGAAAGAAAGTACCGTCCCTTTATAATTGACACAGCCTACAAGCATGCTTTAATATCATCAAGACCTGAACTGCTAAAGAATAAAACTCCAACTGGAAAAACAGAACGAATAACTTTCATCACTGAATTTAATCATCAGCAACAGATACTGGCACATTCTAAAGGCTGAACCGTTACTGAGTGGTGTCACTGGAGCACCTCCCCTCCTATCATTTCAAGAAGCTCAAACAATTAGAGATAATCTTGTCCATACTTGTCAGCCAAGCACACTGAAGGATGCTTGGCTTCATCTCAAAGGAAACTTTAGATTTGGAAAATGCAGCCAGTGTAACAACACTCAGATATTAAGTTTTTTACTCATCCACACACTGGCAAGAAGTTTCCTATTAAACAGATAATAAACTGCAACACATACACAGAATATCATAGGACTCCTCAGACATATATGAACCGTCCTCGTGTATGCTTATTAAATGTGTATTAGTAATATTTTCGTTTGTTCTGTTGAATAAGGAGAAAAACAAATGTCATAAGAAATATACATGTTTAATCTACATGTTTACACAGGAAAACAATAATAATTTGACATACTGTGAATTATGACCATTCCGATGTAGCATGTATAAACGTGCAGTTTTATTGCTACAACTAACAAGAAATGCCACAGGATATATTTAAAAGTAAAAATATATAAAAAAAAAAAAATAAATGTTAAACCAAAAATAAAAGGCAGATTTATGGCATTTACATAAACGACCATAGATGTTGACGCAAGAGGTAGAGATTCTAACAAATATGAAAACAAGCATGGATTATTTTGTTAATGCTTAGCTGAAGAGCCCTAAAACAGATCCAAGTTCCTGTTGATGTATGCCTACAGTGAACTGTAAGAGTTAAAATCATGGAAAAGATAAGATATAGTCAGGACAACCATGAAGGAAGTGTCATATGAATAAAATCTGTCTGTAATCTGGAGTCACCAAACACACAATTCTACAGTGAGAAGTGAGTGATCAAGTTATGACCTATATCATATTGCTTTGTGTAAAGCCAGGATAGTACATGAGATGTGACACCTCAACACTAACACAACAGAAGCTGAGCAAAGTGAAAATTAGCACAACCAATGAAAACCATTAGATGAATGTGGGGTTTCATTAAAAAATTAATTCATAAATGATTAGAAAATAGCTACAGGGACAGAGACCATTGTTTATTTAAAATTTTTTAAACAGAAATTTTTTTTTTTTAAATTTCGGCTTCTTGGACAGTAAAGCATCTGTTTGGCCTGCTATCTGTCCTGTTTTCCATTGCATTATGTAAATTAGATCTTGTTTGACTTCAGACTTCTTTTTTGAATATTCAAATGCATATTACAGAATCCTCTTTGTAGCAGAATGGGATATTTCATTCAGTGCAGTCTTTATTAGCCCAAGAAGGAGACATCGGAGTAAAGCAAACACAGAAGAACAACCAGATGTGAGTTAAAACTTTGTAGTGTCATTTGGAATTTTTAGCTCAGCATACAGGTTGAAATTTATATTTGGTATTGATATATTTATATTGATAATAATGCTAATTCACATATTAAGTTTAGATTTTTCATTTTTATCTGCACTTTTGTCTCATTTGTTTATATTTCTATATTTCCATCCATCCTCTATTGTCCTTCCTTAGAATAAAGTGGTGCAATTATATTAACTTTGACAATTGTTTAACTGTCTTTTCTCCATTTCTAAAAAAACAAAAAAAGAGCTATTAGTTTCATCAAACAGAGCAAAGATGAACTGGAGGCTTTTTCTGCTCATTCTCATGGGTAAGTAGATCATTTTACCAGTAAAACCTGAACATTTGAATAACTTCAGATTAGTGCAGTGTTTCTTTATCACTGCACTTTATGTGACCTCTGCCTTCGTGATATAATAATATTCTTGCCACCAGTACATTTCTGAACAAGGTATATTTTTGTTTTTAGGTCAGTGTTCCTTGTTTTTATGCCAGCACTATGAGTACTACTATATTAAAGAGACTAAAACATACGACGAAGCTCAGGCCTACTGTAGAGAAAGATATAAAGACCTGGCCACAGTGCCTAACATGAAATACATGGAGGGACTCTACAAAAATTCTACGCTAACTCAAGAAAAAGCCTGGATTGGGCTGTACAGCATCTCAGGAAAAGAAAAAAGGATGTGGCACTGGTCTCCGCCAGGAGTGGAGTTTCATGCTGAAGAGTTGGAATGGAGAAAGGGTGAACCTAATGATATAGCCAGTCATCTTGAGAACTGTATACGGATTGAAAGCTCCGATGGGTTGACGGATGTTGGTTGTTCTAATCCTCATACATTTATCTGCTATAATGGTGAGAATCTATGACAATAATTGTGTTAATTTAAGTATCATTCTGTTAAACAAACTGTTTATATTTTAACATATGTATACCTCACTTCTGATGAATATGGAAAGAAGCAATAACTTGGCTGCTAGTGTTTTAGATATTGGTTGCTCTCCAGTTCACTTGAATACCTGTCTTCCCACTTTGCTTCCTCTGCCTTTTATGTTGGAGCAGGTCAGACCTGCTCCACCATCTTGTGGTGTTAAATGGTATTACACAAAATTACAAGCCGGACCTCTTATCAGGCAGACGGTACAAAGGCATCCTGAGAATAATGTCACAGGAGTTGTTATTCCCATAATGTTGATGGCTTTAGTTCATTTTGGAAGGTTGTAAGCTATGTTAAGTTACAGTGAGTGCCTTTAAAAATGTATTTAAAGATCTTACATCAGCCTTGGATTTTGTTTTAAGTAACATTTCTTGTTGGTTGCTGCAAAACTGCACTGGTTTGTAGAGACATGCAATATAAACTTTGATAAAGCATATATAACTAGTGTGTTTAATATATCTTATTGCAATGACTGACAGTACCTTATTACACTACACATTATTAAAGTAAAAAAACAATGGAATGATCGTAATTTACAGTATGTCAAATTATTATTATTTTCTTTTTTCATTGATTTTCTGAAATCAACAGTGTACATTTCTAATGACACTTTTTTTCTTTATTTCACAGAACAAAAGAAATCACTCCATTTGATTGACACTCCAAAAAAGTGGCGGGAGGCTCAGAGCTACTGCAGAGAACACCACACAGATCTGGCCAGTGGACGCACACAGTTAAAGGAAGCAGTCAGTAAATTCAAAAGTTCTAAGAACCTACAATCGTGGATCGGCCTGTTCAGAGACACCTGGAGGTGGTCAGATGGGAGTAATTATTCTTACAGACACTGGGAAAGTGTTGATGAATTACCTGTAGAGCTAAGTAAAACTGACAGTGGCACCAGGAAATGTGCGATGACTGCGTTAAACAAACAAGGAAAATGGAGTTCTGATGACTGTAACAACAAAAAACCTTTCTTCTGCTATGATGGTAAGATTTGCAAAGGTTCATATCTGGTTTCTGTCAGTATTTTTATGTAAGGAATAAATGTTAAAATTTCTCATTCTCATTTAAAACGAGTACACGAGGAAGGCTGGTATACATGTATGTCTTAGAGGAGTCATCAAACTAAATAATGCAAGCCATTATGGAGATAGATCTACACCCCAGACACTTGTCTGGACCTTATCTTGCAAGGAACTTGAGTCACAGGGGTCATATTAGTTCCTGGGTGTCCATAATGTGAGTAAAGGTACTAGATTTACAGCAACATCAGTCCTGAGAAACAAATAAATCTTCTTTAAAAACAAACAAACAAACAAAAAAACAAGGTCAGCTGTAAACCAAGAATTCTGGGTAATATGTCATCTGACTTTGGTTACTTTAACACAGTAAATCACGAGGAGTAAAGATTTATAATAGGAAAAACTTAAAGCCTAAAAATTACAAATTAAGTCCAACTGCTCAGCTCATGTTTTTACTGAAATGTTTTCTCCTCACCTTTTTCTGGATATGAGGCAGAAAAAGGTGGAACCTGATTTATTTTATTTTATCCAAACATCCTGTGTTCATTCATAGCAGATAAATTGATCCTGATCAAAGAAAGAAAAACATGGGATGACGCCTTAAATTACTGCAGAGAGCACCATCGTGACCTGGTCTCCATCACAAACCTTGAAGAGCAGGAACTGGTGAAGGAGAGAGCCAGAAACGCCAACACATCCCATGTCTGGTTGGGACTGCGCTACAGCTGCGCTCTTGATCTGTGGTTCTGGGTCAATGACCAGCTTGTCTGCTATCAGAACTGGGCCAATGAGGAAGACACTGGACAGTGTGACCTGTCTGTAGCCATGGAGAAAGGAGGAGAACACAAGTGGTTTAAGAAAGCTGATGAGAACAAGTTTAATTTCATCTGTTCTTTAAGATAACCTTTAAAACGTCTTGATGCATGCTCAATAATCCAGGTAAAAGAATCCCAAAAAGCTGAACAGATTCAGCTTTTTGGGAACCTTTAAAACTACTCCTTAGTGGTTACAGATCTTATATTTCTAGTAAGTGTGGCATTCACAACCTAAAAATACTGTTAAAAATATATTTTTTCTTTGTATAGGCTAGAAACAGATGGCATATAACAATGATAACTTCTCTTTGTGTTAATTCTTCTTTTATTTAAGTTTATTTCTTTGTATTCTGTTATATATTTATTACAGACTAAGAATCTATGTTTTGCTTTTTGTTAACTCAGAAATGCTTTACTTCTTGAATAAGATCAGGTCATGTCTTTTTGGTATGTACAGCAAAATATACCACAACATTTATACGCTTATAATAGTTCATGTGCAATAACTGTCTCAAAACCTCAAAAAAAACACATATCTGTAATTATTGAGGTTTGGAGTCTTACATAAAATGTTTATTTTTCTGTTTCTGACTCTGTGTAACAATGTTGTCCTATTTTTCTTTTTCTTTTCTATTGTTTTTCTTCAACACCAGATGGTGAACTCGAGCCAGCCCATCCACTGAAAAAGTCTGAAAAGTTAACTGCTTTTATTTTAAATGATTCATGTTACTCATTTCGGTCTTTTGTGTGTTAAATCAATAATAAAGGTAACTGTGAAATTATGTTGGGCAATATGTTGTTGTTTTTAAAGGAGTAAAAGAATATATGAAAAACTAAATTATATTATTTACAAAGTTTTGTATTCTTAGACAGTTAAAAACTCATTTTTATGGTTTTCATAAAGAAATAGACAAATATATTAAGACAGTCAGTGATTAAAATGGTGAAAAAATTCTATAAAGAACATAAAATATATAATAGTAAAATAATAAGACATTAATGTTGCAGTGATTTGCAAATAGCACACAGAATAGTAAGATAAACATTTTAATTTGAGTTGGCTCTTCCAACTGATTTTCTTCCCCTCTCTTTCTCTAGCTATCTCTCTCCTCAGGTGGAGTTTGGAGCTTGCTGCGGGACTTCCCTTCCACACCTGTGTAACATAGAAGCACTTTTTTCTGTACCTGAGTGATAGGTATGTCTAATATTTGTGCACTCTCACTCCAATTAATGCATTGGGGGCAACTCAGGGTTCAGTATCTTGCCTAAGGATATTTCAACATGCAGACTAGAGTACCTGGGGTATCGACCCACCGACCTTGGTAGATAACCCGCTCCACCTCCTGAGCCACAGCCTCCTCAAAGAAGATTGTCACTTTTGTCCATGCTCTATCTTAGGGTTTGTGCTTTTTGCTCACTTAACACCTCTTCTCTTCTGCTCACCAGTTACCTGCCTGAAGCCCAAGTGACAATCATGGTACCTTGACTCACTTTTCCTCAAGAAGTCTCCTGAGCCCAGCCAAGTTGGTTTCCCTCAAACTGGCAGCCAAGAAACCTGCAACAACAGAACCTTACCTGCTACTTATCTGCCTGCCCACTCTCCACCAAATCATCACACCATCTTGAATAATGCCTGATAACTTCCCCTCTGAATCAGCAATTTCAAAAAAAGATCAAGACACTTTTTCTCTTTGCAACAGTTTTCTGATCCACCTTCTCTGTTTAATAAACCTTTTAAAACTTTTGTTGGTAGTCTGAGTCTGCTCACTGTGTCCAGTTTATGCTCATTTATAACAGGGTATGTTCCAATTGTCCACTTTGCCTAGGAAGGTTCCTAACTGAGAGAAGTGACCCGGAAGTATCTGCGTGGTGGCCATAAGAGCTGTTCCAATTCTCCAAATACTAAGGAACAAAGTTTCAGTGCTTCCTTTATTGCCACCTTTAGTATAGGATACATTGGACTATTCTTTACGAAAGGAGTGAAAATGCCGTTCCATAATTCATTGCGATGGATAATGAATAATTCATTCGACCATTCTTGAACAATCAACATAATAAACAAAGTGGAGCAGATCATGTAAATGTTAATTGTAACTGCATTTTTCATTTCATCCCGTAAGCTGCTGATAAAATTTGAGTTTTAACAACAGCCTGTTAAACACACAGCTGAACTCTGAGCATCACACTGCTGTAATAAAAACTACTTGTTGAGTTGTTGCCTTGCATGAAGAACATAGATTTATATAAGCTCTCTGAAGCTACATTAACTGATCAGGATTATCATAAATTATTTTTTACTTCAGGTCAGCTGGGATAAGTGATGGATGGGGGAAATTTTACTGCAGTCACAGAAACCCTAAACGGGGAGGAGGAAAGTAGTTACTGGATCACAGCAGGTAAATATAAGAAAATAAGATATATTTCATTTTAGAGATTATGGGATGAATTTACCAAGCGGGGCAAATTATTGTGATGCAGGGTGATCTACTAACAATGTGTTACAATTTATTTACAAAGATGCAGCCAGTTTATTTAAGTAATAACCAGCATTTTGCCAAGAGCAGCGCAAATTAGTGGCTCAAAAATCAGCAGACCTGAGGAGGGAGTGTGAGGGAGAGAGTGGTAAGTCTATGAACCAAAATAATCCAGTGTAAGCTCAGATTTTACTCATATGATTCTCTCTGAAAACAGCAAGGCAATTCAGATAAATGAGAGGAGGCTGAAGGAGAATCAATATGTTTTTGATTTAAGGGATAACTCTTATGATAGAAATCGCTGGGCGCTGTGCAAAGACACTCAGATGGAGTGCAGGATTTATCCAGAGGAGAGCTGCATTATTACAAACTGTTCCACCATATGAACCTAAAATTTGTGTGGAACAGCTGAGCTGCATGATGTCAAGAAGAACACAAAACATTATTTCCCATCAGATCACAAGCTGTCCCAGTTACTATGTTACTGTGCCACGTGGGTAAATTGCACATTTCAACATTCAGGCATTAATCTAAAACACTAACATAGATTCATTAATAGCTGCATTTTCACAGACATTTCACTTTAATTTGTTACACATTCAGTAGAGAGAAGTCGCTCGCGGCACTGCTGAGAAAAAGACAGCTCAGTTCAATTCATTTCTGCTCTGTTTCATGAAAATCCCAGTAGTATTGAGGAGCAATAAGTGGGGCTCACTTCCAAACACTCAGGGTGAAGACTGAGTGAAGAATTTTAGGAAAGAGAGTTCTGGCACTGTGCTCACGACTTTGAGCCTTCCACACAAAGTGCCGATTACGCACTCGTTCTGATAATATACTCTGGGTTGCATACTTTTAAAAAACGGCATTTTAACAGTAGGCTAATCTAAAAATCAGAAAAACCTTCTGTGATTAATTCTATTAAAGAACAAAACATAACAATGGCATTCACTGAGAAGGTTTTGCAGACAGGCAGAGATGGGGTTGCTTTTTGTCTGCAGGAGGAAGTCTTTTATTTGTCACGTGGTGCGAGCACAATCATCTGCAGCTTAATGTGACAAAGACCGAGGAAATGACTGTGGACTTCAGGAGGACCAGAAAACCAGTGACCCCTGCTTCAATCCAGGGGTCGATGTGGACATAGTGGAAGACTATAAATACCTCGGAGTACACATTAACAATAAACTGGGCTGGGTTAAAAACACAACTGCACTGTACAGGAAGGGCCAGAGCCGTCTCTATTTTCTGAGGTGGCTGAGGTCTTTTAACATCTGTTGGACAATGCTCAGGATTTTTCAGGAGTCTGTTGTGGCCAGTGCCATCCTCTATGCTGCTGCAGGCTGGGGCAGCAGGCTGAGGGCAGCGGATGCCAACAGACTCAACAAACTGATCCGCAAGGCCAGTAATGTTGTGGGGATGGAGCTGGACTCTCTAAAGGTGGTGTCGGAGAGGCGGATGTTGTCCAAGTTAAGGACAATGCTGGACAATACCTCCCACCCACTCCATGATGTGCTGTCCAGTCACAGGAGCACGTTCAGTGAGAGACTGAGATTACCCAAATGCACCACTGAATGACACAAGGAAATCATTCCTGCCTGTGGCTCTCTGTACAACTCCTCCATCTAAAGCACAAGTATACACTGCAACAACTGTACACCCTTAACATAACAAAGGCAGTATGATAAGAGGGGCACCTCAATTCAACTATCTATATTTAATTGTGTGTAATATACTGGGATATTTATATATTAGTTATTTGTATTATTAGAATTATTTGTAATATTTTGTAATTTTATAATATATTGTATTATTTAATATTGGTATTTAAACTTGTTAATTACTGTTCTTACTGTCCTGGAGCAACTGTGACCACATAATTTCCTCTTTCTTAATAACATTTTTTTTAATCATTTCAGAAGATGGTAGGGTGAAATACAAAGTCAACTTTGAGGAGAAGGGTAGGAGCCTAGTATCTGGTCACCACATTGCCTTTGACTACATGCCAAAGGTGAATCAACTGTTTGTCGGTTCGCGTGTGGTGGTCAGGAATGAAGATGACCAGTTCATGCCTGGTTTCATGGCAGAGGTCCCTAGCAGAAAAAACCGCATGAGGTTTGTGTGCTTCAGTCTGATAATAAATTCAGATTATGCCTTAAAGAAATGTATTTTTTCATTTACTTAGATAAAGCTGATTTACCCCAGGTAGGGACTGATGAAGAAAAAAAAAAGGTGTAAAATTGCTTTTAATTTTTACGTTCCAGGTTCCTGGTTTTTATTGACGATCACACTCCAATGTATGTTGGCTTACCTGTAATCCACCTGGTGTGCAAACCATGTAAGTTCAGGTTATTTCATTTTTTTTAAAATTGGTTCCATTTGAGTTATTTGACTTAGTATTTACCAAATTAACCCTTTATTTTTTGCTTACCTCTGCTGATTTTTCAAGTCTATAATATCTAATTTTATAAACAAACCCCTATGACCATTCATCTGTTTTAGAGTTTATTCTAATTTCAGTAATGGAAGCAGAATCCAAGTTCTTACATACTTATTCTCCACAGCACCTGCTATTATATATTTAATTATATTATATTGATACTCCTATTAAAAATACTTTTTTTTTTTTCATTTTCTGTGACAGCGGAGGACCCATTGGATGATATCCTAGACGAAAAGCACAAGCATTTCATGCAGAATTATGTAAGGAGGTGGCCTTACCCGCCCCAGACGCAGTACAGGATTGGACAGACTGTAAATGTGGAATGTAATGGATACCTGCAGAGGACTAATGTACTGGAGATCGACTGCAGCTTGATGCAAGTTGTCTTTCTGGTCAGTACCATCTTACATTGTTCTTTATAGTACTTTCAACTGGATTTTTTTTTTAGTCCTGTTATATTTATTTAAATTTTGTGACTTACAGTTTGTATATTTCATTCTTAGAATGATAGTCATAAGGAATGGGTCTACCGAGGTTCCAGTCGCTTGGAACAAATGATTAATGTGAATGAGAATTCTGAGTCCCAAAAGGAGGACGGGACGAAGAGTAACCCTACCTCAGTCAATGGTAAACTAAATTCTTATGTGGGGAAGAATTTTTTTATTCTGGTTATCCCTACTGTCTCATTTATCTCTTTCTATTTCTATTTCTATTTTTTTTTTGTACTTAAGAATCATCACAATCATCAAACTGATGGACTATGAAGTTGGATACCGTATTATACGTTTGCCCTACTATTCCTGTATCTGCCTCTGGAGAAAATCTCTTCAGATGAGACAGACACTAGTGATGCATGTTGGGTAAAGTGGGCAATTATGACCAGCGAGGCCAGTCTCACAGCCGGATGATGTTCCTGCAGGCTCGGCGTGGCCCATGCACCCAATTTCAGAGTGCACCTGAAGGTTCTACCTCCTTGGAGTGACTGACGAGTGTTGAACTGTCTTGTAATTATTTGGTTTATAAATGTGTTATTTTTAATAACAGCCTTTGTACACTTGAATAAAAACAAAATTGTCTAATTTTGTTTATAATTATTCCAACTTGTCAACCACAAAAATCTGCTGAAGAAGAAAGCATCTGTTATGTGTGAATATAAAATATGCAACCCATGTTTAGTTTTTTTTCACCAATAAAATAAATAAATTAAAATGTTTGTAATAAAACTAAAAATTATGAAAATTAAAATGTGACTTAATATGTAAAACTTTAAAAGCAAAATTTTCTTGTTTCAGGAAGCCTTTTTTTTTTTTTTTTAAATTTTCTTTCGGCTGCTCCCTTTTT
>VUQS01054110.1:1520-14703 GCA_015108495.1 Heterochromis multidens | reverse complement strand
GTGTTGCTATCAGTGTGTGAAGAGTGGGAGAAGAGGGTTGCATTGACAATCCAACACAATGGGCAGCACATTGAACACATTTTATAAGTGGTCAGAAACTTGTAAATAACTCATGAAAGAATAAAGTTACGTTGGAACCAAGCACACCATTGTTTTTCTTGTGACATTACCAATAAGTTTGATGTGTCACATGGCCCTCTTCCTATTGAAAAAACAAAAGTTGTATCCAAGATGGCCGACTTCTAAATGGCCACCATGGTCACCACCCATCTTGGGGAGTTTGCCCCCTCACATATACTAATGTGCCACAAACAGGACTTTAATATCACCAACCATTCCCATGTTATTACGGTGTATCCATATAAATGGCCCACCCTGTACTTTGGTTTATGAATACATGTGGTAAATAACACTTACAGTGGAGTCATGTTTTTGTGGCACACTGGTGTAGTCTACTGTCTCCATGGCTTGGAAAGAGAGATAATTATGTTTGGGTTTTTTTTATACCTTAATACACAAATATTATGTAGAAACAAAAAGATTTGCTTAATTACCTTCTGGTGGATCTTTAAAAAGATCATTTATGTGTAGCTTTTTCAAAGAAAGAACATTTGAAACAAACTCTTTTGATTTTCTGAGATCATCAATGTGAACAGACTGCCAAGGACCTGAAAAAGATTAAGACACAGTATGTAAGTTTTAACTGTTATTTTAAAGTGTGTTCTCTCTTTTTTTGAAGTTCCTCTTTTGGTGTTACGTAGCACAATATGCTGCATTTTGTGTTGGAAAGATTCTGTATAAACTAATCTGTTTGTGTGTGTGTGTATATGTATAAGAGCAGGACCAACCGCCTTGAAACCCAACATAGGAGGTCCCACCCTCCATCCGAGGTAGTTTGATGACAAAGTACACAAATGTCTTTGTGCCGTTAGTAGTGTCATATTTGTGTATTTCATTGAAGCATGAGTACCTTAGGAGTCCAAACAATAAGTAAATGAAAAAAAAGAAAAAATCAGCGATTTTGCACTACTGTTAGCAAGTTATATAAAAGTAAGCTATTTGATGATAATGCTGCTCACTTGGCTGAGGAAAGAACATTCCTTCTGTGGAAGCCTTCATCATACTCTGCTTGGATAATCAGCACTTTGTCTGTATGCGCTGAGCCCAGAAATTCCCTATTATTGAGACATAGACATCATGTAATATAGTAATAAATACATTTGAATAAACAGAAAGACAACTAAACAGTATTTGGATCCATACATGTACTCAGTATAATAAACAGTATTACAGTTTGCAATTATTCTAAGAAGGTAGAAAAAGGCAGTTGCTCAGTTTGATTAAAATGAACACCAGCATATCATTTATACTGTATATGCATACCTGATTTTCTTGAGGAAAGAGTATTCAGTGTCAAACTGCTGCAGCGATAGCAGCTGGACAGCATCAAACTTAATCATACTCTGCAGCTGTTGAGTGTCTGCTGCAGTGAGCAGCCTGGAAAAGGTTGTAACCTTGAAAACAAAAGAGAACCAATAATTACAAAATATTATTCAATCAATTTCTCATTTGCCAACAGAAAAAGACATTGTGTGTGTGTGTGTGTTTTCATCCATTATTCATGTGTCATCATATGTAATTTCTAATCAATACAATAAACTACTTGGTATTGTTTATACACTCGTCATTACACGTATTCCCTTTCTGAATTTCAGGTTTTCTTTTAATTTACTAAACCATAGAGAAGTCTTTTAACAATATTAAACAAGAACTACACCAAAACCTAGAAAAAGTTAACCAGTGCTTCCACTTTCAATAAGAAGTGAATAATATCAAAAGCACCTTAATAAAAGTCTTAAAAGAAATAACGTAAGCAATTAAAAGCATATCTAGTAAAAACTACTTGTAATATTATTATCTCTCTGTAAAAACTAACTGCAAATATCGTGTCAATAACCGAAGGTCTGACATCAAAACCCAACCGATCCAATGATGACAGTTAATATTTTTCTTTTTAAAGTGAAAATGATTAAAATGCCAATGGGCCTAAAAATTCAAGGCATATTTTCAATAACTGGTTTTAATAAAGTTACTAGGTTATGGGGTTGCTACTTGCTGTGTAACACTTGAAAGCAGACAAAGAAAAATTACCTCAGTGAATAAGAAGTGTGACTGTTCAGGCTGCTGAGTGTGATACACAATGTAGTCTCCCAATGAACTGTGCATTGCATCTTTGACGTACTCTTGCATTAAATGCTTTCTTTCCTCGTCAGGAAGTTTGGATTTGTCCAAACGAACAACTGAGTCCGGAGTGGCACAGTTGAGCAGAATGCCTTTGGCTTTGTTCAGAGTAACCTGAGCCTCAGTTTCAACACTCTGACTCTCTGTTACTTGCATGACCACAGAGGAACATGTGTCTGAGTGGTAGCCAATAAAGACCTCGCTTGGATCATACCGCTTTTTTGCATTGTGACTATTTAAGGAGACAAAATTTTTAACCCATGCCCCTAGCTGTGTGGCAACTTCCTTCTGTTCTTTTCTGAGGACAGTGTTGATGTCAAGGCAGTGTTTCTCCAACCTGTTAATTAGTGGTATTGGAAACTGCTTATAGACCACTTCTTTCTCTTCAATGACGATGAGCCTGAAGTTTTCGTGAACTCTGCATTTCACACGATGTGTTCCTAATCCAAGATCAACATACTTTTGATCCCCGAGGGTGACATAGTACTGGTTCAGAGCATCATATAGACTTTCGTACAGATTTTGAAGGTTTAGAAGCACAACCGTCTGTCCGGTCTCCATGCAGACCTTGACACGATTTATGTTCCTGCAAATCTTTGTGTACTCATGATCCTTTGGGAAACTAGACCCAAAGATTATCTCTGGGTGGATTTGATGATGAAAGAATATCTGTTGGAGAATCTGAAGAGCTGCATAATTTTGTGTGAGGATTAAAAGATAACGACTTTCCTTCATTTGGGAAGCTGGAGAGATGCTTTGCTCAACCATATGAATAGTTGTGATTCTGGCATTGGCAAAGTATTTGGCAAAGTCAACTCTGAGTTCTCTGCTGAATATGTTATTTACATCAACATCATCTTTTCCACTGAAGTTTCTCAGGACTGCTCCAGTGATCTGATCTGGAGTAGGACGCTCATTAGACATTTTGATAATTGAAAATAACATTTTTATCAGACTGTAGAAATCACGCAGACCAAAAAATCCTCTGCCTTCTTCACATACTTTCATATATGCTCTTGCAAAAGGCTTGAAGAGGTGGTTGATCTTTTTAAGAACATGTTCATCAGATGAGCAGATTCCTTTGGCACTCTTGATGAGCTCTTGCTCGTTTAAGTCTCCACGGGACACAAAAATTCCACGATTCATTTTGGCAGGGTCCAATGCCCAGTTGGAAATTCCAATGAACCCAACCCTTTTATGAGGATTTGGTTCGTCATCAACACAGCCCTCTTCCAGTAATGGGTGCAGTGCTTTCAGTGGCATTTTTGGGGAATCCTCGGCCAATCCAATCTCATCAAGAACAACTACTGAGATATATTCATCCAAGTTCTTGCTTTCTTGAAAGCGGGCACATTGTTTAAATGTGTTGATTATTCCTTCAGAAGTTGAATGAGGGCTACACTGGAAAGACACCAGATGTATCTGTTTCAGTTTCTTGTAGAGGTTAGAATGTGATGTAGGGCCCTGCATTGCCTCTGCAACTAGGGTTTTAGACAGTGATTTAGAGCTTCCAGGTTTTCCAACAATAAATAAGGGAATTCTTAGCTCAATGCAGACCACCATCATGAAAAAGTTCTCTTTCAAGGCCTCATTTCTGGCTATTGTCTTACCCATGGGGACACCACTGAGTAGTAGATCCTGCATGAGTTGGATTTCCTCCAGTATCCTCTTTGGTTTGTACTCATCAGGAAGAATTTTGCTGATAGTTTTCTGATATTTCTTTTTGCTCTCCAAGCAGGACCGATAGCACACTCCAGTAGCCATCAAGAGTGACCACATTACTCTGTCACTAGCAGGTGAAAATGGTGGGTTGTTTTTGTCGATCTGAGACTGCTGCTGAAAAAAGAGTTTTAGCTCTTCCGCAAACATTGGATGATTTTTGTAGAACCACAAAAATACTTGCATGCAACGTTCAACATCTCTCAAACTGACAAAACTGCATTCATTTTTCCTCTCCCTCATGAACCTTTGTGATGATGATAACACTTGAGTTATAGTTGGAATATAACTTTCAACTGAATTGGCTTTTGCCTGTCTTTGGACTATTTGTTCGATGTACATTTGCTCTGTTGAGTCATTGAGTTGTCCAAAATCCCAAACAAGCGGTATCATGCTGGGTGGTAACACATGAACACGATATACAAGCTGGCGAAGAGGAATAGAGCCAAGTCTGTCTTCAGTCTCCTCAGCCCGAACCCGGTAGCCCAGTCCTGATGCTTCCAGCCTCTTGATCATTTGGTCTGTATGTCTTCTGTAAGGGTTGCATGCTGCAATTATCTGTAGCCCTGTATTACAGCCAAGTTCTTCTCCCTGCACTGAATAATCACAAAGGATCTCCTTGATGCTACTAATGGCTTCTGTGGTGTTTGCCTCATCAAAGAAAAGAACAGAGTCAAGCTGATTCTCTTTATTGGTCCTTGCAAGACTTTCAGCTTCCTTCACCTTTTCATAAATCATTTGTGATGTAGTTCCTCCATGAACCTTGACCAGTTTCATGTTTTCTGCTGATGCTCCACATCTTCTCAATTCACACATAAATTTTATGAGCCTCGTCTTACCACATCCTGTCTCACCCATTATGATGACAGGAATGCCACACCTGAATCTCATGTGAATTGCCATCATTTTGAGGATATTGTCAGTAGTCAATTCATATGTTTCATCAGGATCTGTTGGCCATGTGATGCCAAGCACATTGCACAGATGCTCAATCTTGTCAGCTCTAGGGAGCTTATCAAAGTCCCTATTAAAAGGGACTCTCTGAAGTTTTAAGCCATTGTACAGCTCTTGAGTCATGACGTTTTTTTTAATCACTTCTTCTGTCAAGGGGTTAATTGCATCAACCCCTTTCTGGCCATTGGGCCTAAAGTGAAATCCAATGAATGTCATAGACATGTGGTCATCATTAAAAAAGATGTATGGATGTGGCTCTGATTCCCACCTTTTTCTAATGAGGAATGGAGCTAAGTCTTTTTCTTTTAGCCCATTGGTGTCAATTTGCTGCCTTCCTGGGCTCTGGTCAGTGATGCATAGTGATGGAGTTGCAAAATCTTTGGACATCAAGATCATGAACTCAACCACAAAGTTTTTGAAACCACGAAGAGTGTCTCCAACCAACTCAAATTTGCAGAAATCTGAATTCTCACAGTCTTTCAACTGAAGATTAAGGAACCAGACAAAGTTACGCAGCTCTGCCCATGAGGGATCTATAATACCACAATAGATTAAGAGTATCTGAAGACATTTTGCATGAGTCCCTTCAATGCCCCGGTAAGTGAAGTTGTCAAGTTTCTCACTGTTGTAAAAACGTGTGAGGTACTGATATGGTCTTTGATAAACTTCACTTCTGAAGCATTCATCATCCATAAGGGGGTCATCACAGTGCATGTCTGGATTTTCTTCTTTCTGCATTTCCAAAGCCATAACCTCTTTTGGTGGACGGCAAAACACCTTTGGGAAAACATCTGTGAATGCAAAGTTTTCCCTTTGTCCCTAAAAGTATACAAAATAAATAAAGTTTAGAACAATCAAGTCTATGCTCAAACTTGTTTGCAAGAAAAATAATACCTTGATCACCTACAAGCTAGAAACTGTAAATTCCTAGCAGGTTTCTCATATTGTATATCATATTTTGCCAGTTATAATTGTCCCTTGCTACAGATGAAACTGAATGCTAAGACTCAGGCATAATGTTGTTGAATGTTGTGGTACCCATTTATCTGAGAATCTGCTTAACCAAAATCTTTCAGAGGACAAGGACACGATACACTGCAACTAAAAGAAAATAGTGTAGTAGGATTTCTTAAGATAAGAACTGCACAAACAGTAAAATCTCCACTTACCAATCTGGTGGTCTGATCATTTGTAGATTCTAGTAACTCAATAATATACAAGTGGTTCTGGCTGCAGTGCCACATCTGTCCATCTGAATCCATCAGGTACCGCAAAAAAAAAAGCTTGAATATAAATTCATTCAGGCCTTTTTGCACCTGGAAATCAGGCATTAGAAAAAAAAAAATCAGTGTTACTCAATAAAGAAAATTCTGACCAGATAAGGGTCATGATAAATAAAGACATAATGGCACTTTGACTATGGTTACATAAAAATTGCTTACCGAGGATGTGACATCAAAGTGAAACACCTTAAGATCTTTTTGTTTTGGTGTATCATACAAAAACTGGAGAATCTTGTGGTCATCAACTTCATGTTCTGTTAGTCTGATACACTTCTTAAATGCAGTTCCTTGGTCAACACTGGTCTCCAGCTTTTCATACAATCTTTGGGCATACAATGACTTGCCTAAAATAGTAGAATAACAATCAATTAATTGGTTGACAGAAATCATAGCATCTATAACAACTGAATGTAATACATTATACTGTAGATGTATTTTCAGAAGCAATATTTTTGTTATTGTGACACAAGATGTTTTCTATTAAAAACTGTAATGTAAAACTTATTTTAAAGGATACCAAACACTTTTGCAGTTATTTTCTACAACTGTGGATATTTTTAAACTGGTGCAGCTTAAAATTCTGTTACAAGTCTTGATGACAAGTGCAAAACCCAAAGCTGGAAATACAAACATAAGTGAAGACAAGTATTTCTTTAAGATGTTTTTTAAAGGGCAGACTGCTTTAGGAAACTTTGCCAACCAGTCAGATGTCCAAATATTTAACAAAGGAATTGAAACTTTTTATATCATAGCAGAAGATATTGCCAAATGCATGAATAAAGACTTTAGTAATTGTTGCCAATCTTGAAACTGCAGATGGATGAAAACCTTTTAGTGTTAATGCATAAACATAGAATCAGATATAGTTTCATTGAGGTTTTGTTGATGATCTGTTTTCAATTCCTATAACACTGGTGCAGAGAGAAATTTTTCATAAGGAAGTATGTTGCTCATTTAAGACTCACCAACTCCTGCCCGACTGGAAGCAACAATACCCAAAGAATGACCACCTTTGAACACAGCATTCTTGTATTCTGAGGTGACGGTACAATGCCTGGACAAGTACTGCTGGATCTTTTCCAGCGGCTCTTGTGGGACAAAGTCTATTTTGTACTGACCGAATGCAGTAGGAATGTAAGTATGCTCTCTGTCAGAGCTGCAAAAGATCACAAGCTTGTAATCCTTTTTCAGGGAATGTAGTTTCTGAAAAAATTTCTCCATTGCACAGCTAACATCATAGGATAGTTGATCTGCCCAAAGCATTGTGTAAATCTTCTGGCCAATGTCACCTGGTGTGAGACATCTTCTCAGGAAAAGCTCTACTTGTTCATAAGATGTTGAAGGGGTACACAAGAGAACTTCATCATAAGTCGGCAGTGGCTCGAAGTCACTGGTCATGTACAAGCAGATGCTTGAAGTCAGGACCTGATCATGAGGGCAGATTATGAGATTAGGCTGTTTTGACTTCAGGCCTTTTGGAAGGCTCCTTCTGAGTGAACTGTCTTTTATCTCTGATAGCAATAGTTCCTCTTCCCATTCATTCTGATTTTGATTTTCTGTCATCAGTTTCAACAGGCCTCCTAAACTCCTAATATCTAATAGGTCATGGAAAAATATTTCCTCATTCTGTATGTAGCCATTCCATAACTCCTCTAGTTCTTTCATCCCGACAGCCTGGTCCTCCTCATCTGCTGGGTCACTGTCATGTGTAAAATGACTAACATTGTGTGAAGATGGATCACTGTGTTCATTATCCCTCTTGCCAGACTTATATTGGTTAAGAAACCTTGTCCATGTACTCCAGACATCTGATGTGGTGCAGTTTGGCTTGATAAAAGAAAGCATCATCAGTGCTTTGTCCTCTATTTCTGCATTCAGATTTGTTGGAGTCACAACACTGCACAAGTAGAATATTTGTTCTGCTGTGAAGTAGTTTAAGTAGTAGTAATCATTTCTCTGTCTGTCCATGAAATTTCTCCAATTATCAAGAAACATCTCCATGTTTTTGGATAGTGATGTAAGTTGTTCAACTAAACTTCCATTTACTTTGATGCCATGCAGTGTCCTGCAAAAGTTAATGTCCATAATGATACATGGATCACTCTGAGTTTTGCAAAAAATCTTAGCTTCCCAACACCTGAATAGTGGGTTCCCTGCAGCGTGAAGGTCTACAAATGTTTTGGCAAGTCTTTGGATGTTCTCAAACACCTGAATATGAAGAAGAAATTACATTACAGGTTGTTTAAGCATTCTATCAATGAGGAAACTTAAAAATATTTTGTTACAATATCACACCTCAGTAAAGCGCTCCACTTCACTCTGATTTTGTTGCTTTTTTCCAGACATAAGCATTAGCTTATTTTGCAGCTCTTTCAGGTCCTCAAAAGTATATGTCAAGTTTTTTTCATGTTCACCCTCAATTTGTAGTGTCAGAGAATTCTCTAAATCAATCTATAAAGAAAAATATCAAAAATGATAACCACTGTCATGTGTTTAAAACCTTAGACCCATAAAGTATGATCACATACTATATCACATACTACTACATTGCTAGGGGGCCATTTCATCTCAAATCAATCAACCCTTCTGCTCAGCCATCTCCAATTTGCATAAAAATGTCATGGTCGAAAATGTGAACATTTATAATGTGTGCCGTGAAATTTTAGGTCCATATATCAAATACTTTTATCATATATTTTTTTGAAAAAAGGTCAGTTGACCCACTTTCAGGCCTTTTTTTGGCACATTGAAATCTGAGGCAATGCTTGATCATGAATATCTCAAAGACTATTAAAGACAAAAGCCTGAAATTTTCACAGGTCTTTCTTACCATCAACATTAATCAGAATCTCTAATTTTGGACAGATACATTAAAAAATATTGACTAGTTAAAATATGAAGAAAAAAGTCCAGCACTCCTGCAAAGTCCCATATTTGAGCACACACTAATAAAAACCTTCACATTGCAAAAGACAACCAGTGACAATTTGTTAATGGTATGTAGTTGATTTTCACAATACTGTTAAATAAAGCATGTAGAATACTTTTTAACATGAAATTCGTAGTCACAAAAATGAAAAAAAAAATGCTATTTTCATTCAACCTTCATGCTGGATTGAGCAATATGACAAGTTGCACCACAAAAACAAAAATATCAGTAGACTGTCTTGTCCAAATAGAACAAAATACTGGAGTTTCCAGATGGTACTTATTAACTTATATAATGAGGACCATACTTTTTTTTTTACGCAAATTGGAGATGGTCGAGCAGGAAATTGGCTGATTTGAGATGGAATGACCCTAGGGTTAAAAAGTTTCTGTCAGAAACCTCTACTTAAAGGGTAACACTCTCTTATCTCAGCAAATAATTGTTCATTACCCATAAACATCTGTATTTCTTATAATACATAAAAAAAATCATAAAAGGTAACTAAAGGTAACTAAATTTACAAAAATATTTTACAAAAAACTGTTTTGTACCACATTTTGACAGGAAAACATTGCAGGGATGTAGCAATCTAAAAATATTTCTGCAGTTTTTCATGTAATTAATTTGTGTACCTTTTTCTGGTTTTGAGCCTTGATGATATATATCCCCCTCTCATTTATGGATGTAGCCAGAGACAGAGATGAAAATTCAACGGATCCATGGCTTTCTCTAACAGTCTTTAACCAATCCAGATGACGTGCAGTATCCAACTAAAATAAGACATCAAACAAAAAAGTCTTAATGCAATTCTGAATTGAACAACATAATTACATTTTGTTGTTTTTTAAAAAAAAAAAAACTGGAAGGAGTATAGTTTCAAAAAAGTCTTCCTTTGTAACATGATCTTTCCATTGACACAACTTTAACCTTATGTAAGTTACATTCTCCCTTCTAGTGCGGTTGTGCTGCTTATTTGACCTCCTACACTGGTAATGAAGGTGAAGATAAGAAGTACTGAAGTCATTATGTTATTTTGGAATCAATTAACAGTTATATTATAGTGCTACCGTAAGCTAGGTTGCTACTCATATGAATATAAATAGTTTATCATTTTAGACTATAAATAATGCACTATAGTGTATAGTGTGCTCGATTTTATTTTAAATGCTTTTGGATTTCATTGTGTGTTTTGTTTTTTTGTACAACAAAAGTGTTATTTTATATTTCACTTTGTCCATTGTTCTCTTGGAAGTTCAGTGCTGTTAAAAAAGAGGAGACCCTGCAAGAAACTACTTGAAGCTCATAATAGCAAGAACTACACACAATCTTACTGATTCTGGTAGTCCTAAGTGTAAGCATATTGTTATCTTCACAAACTACTGATAACAGGTTAATAGTCTGTAAGAATCTGCCACATTTGCTGCTTTCCAAATAGAGGGTAAAACCAAGTCTTCAATTATAGGTACACTATAGATTTACCTCTCATAAACTGAGAGGCTGCCTGCATTCCTAACTGTTCACACAGCCTGTCTCATTGCAAAAAGAAACTGGGAATTTCCTATTATTATTATTATTTTTTAATTAAGTACTATTTACTACATCTGTATTTATTCCCCGTCTACAATATCTTTTTTGACCAATTGAATTTTATTTATTTCTTTTAACTGTTATACCATATTTACACTGTTCAGGTCTTATGACTTGTTTTACTTGTATCTTTTGTTTTACCTGTGTATTTCTCGTATTATTTCTGACTGTAATCTACTTTATTGTGTTTTGTAAAGCACTTTGTAACAATGTTTGTAAAGTGCTATACAAATACATTTTTTATTATTATTATTATTAAATATCAAGACAAAACAACAAGTTATATATAATACTCAAACAGATTTACTGTTCCCTACCTACACCCCATCTCAAACTACTGATTATGTTAATATTTAATATTTATTATCTTTCTATATGCTCTTAGTATATATCAGTATCATTAATAAGACATTCCTCTGGATCAGTTTTTGCCTTGCTGAGAGAATAAAATATGTCTTGAGTAATATGTACTGATGCATTGTAAGTATCATTTAATATTACCTCATGTTGAGAACAACAAGTAAGTTATATAATTTTAATTGTTTCATTGTTTCATGTTGGGGCCACGTTCCTTTGTCCATCTTTTAATATCAGTACTTTCACCTGTTTAAATGTTCTTTTATACAAACTGACAGCTATTTTGATTGCTTGTGGTTTGACTCTAGCTTTATAGCACGAAGAAAGGAATCTTACCAGCTTCTTGGGCATCTTTCTGTCATTATCAAGTGCCTTCCACAACTTTGACAATGATTCCTTGAAATGATTGAAATCAGAGTCCTGCTTCAGCTCATACAGCATGGATGAGTAACCAAGGACGGCATCATGAAAACAGGCCACTCGATCGACATCCATGTCATTTTCTCCCGCAGAGATTGATGCCAGGTCAACAAAAACTTTTAGCTCATTGATATCTGCAATAGCAAGTTTCTTTTAGCTGTTATAAAATGACGTGCTAAATTTCTGATGACAACAGAATTTACTGTACCTTTAAGTTCTTTTTTAACCCACTTGACAAACTCTTCACTCTGACAGAGTACCTGAAGACATTCCTTGCGATCATCTGTAAGGTCTTTCAGGTTATCTTTTGCACGTATGAGTTTGCTATTTATGTAATTCAGGCTGTTTTTCTTAAAGGTGGATTCATTCTGAAAATTATAAATCGATTTCTTTAGAAAAGTATCTAGGCCCAGGGAAAAATGTTCTATCATATATCTTAATTATTTAATACATATTACATTTTCAATTCAGATTTTTTCAGATTTCATTGTTTCATTAGTAAACAAAACCAAAGACGTCTTCACTACTAATTGATTGTAATTTATCCTAGTCATGCCACATTATATATAATGTGCACTGACAGTGAATTTTCTACCGCTTAACACAACTACATATTCCTCTACTGTAAATCAATCACAAGATTCAAAAGTAAAGTGCTGTGAAAAAATATGTGCCCCCTTCCTCATTTCCTAGTGTTTTTGCATATTTGTCACACTTAAATGTTTTAGAATATCAAACATAGACAAAGATAACCCGACTAATACAAAATGCAGCTTTTAAATTATTATTTCATTTCTAAAGGGAAAAAAGCTATCCGAATCTACCCGGCCCTGTGTGAAACTGTCATGTGCTGACTGTGTGGCAGACAGAGTGAGGACCCAATATGCAGACTCCGGAGAGCTGAGAATTAGCTTTATTGCTAAAGATACTGGTAATTCAGAATATAACCAAAGGCTCTGTCAGGGCAGAGCACGCAAGGGTAAGCTGACACTGAGAAACACAGAAACAAGGCACACAACTAGCATGGAAATGACGACGTCACAAGGAACATGGAGAGACTCAGACAATAAATACAAACAGGAGGACGAGCAGGATAACAAACAGGTGAGGAACACAGCTGGGAACAATCAGGGGAACGAGGCAAAGGAAGCGAAGCAAGACAAGACACACACGAGACCAGAGACTGTCAAAGTAAACCAGTAGTAAAGTAAAAAGTAAAAACTGCATTTTGTATTTACTCAGGTTATCGCCATCTAATATTAAAATAATATTATATATTACATTAAATAAATATAATATTAAAAATTGTTTAATGATGCAAAACGAATTTGCAAAGAACTAAGAAATCAAAAAGGGGGCAAAAATGTTTTCACAGCACTCTAAGTCTTGTAGGTAAGGGCTGGCCTTTGTTAAAAACAAAAAAATATATACACACACACACACATATTGATTAGTAGCTGTAAAACGTACCATTTCAAGCAATTTCTTCAGTACACTGAAATCCCCTTTTGGACATACAGTGGGGCAAAAAAGTATTTAGTCAGTCACCAATTGTGCAAGTTCTCCCACTTAAAAAGATGAGAGAGGCCTGTAATTTTCATCATAGGTATACTTCAACTATGAGAGACAAAATGAGGAAAAAAAATCCAGAAAATCACATTGTCTGATTTTTAAAGAATTTATTTGCAAATTA
>VUQS01054065.1:0-11041 GCA_015108495.1 Heterochromis multidens | reverse complement strand
TCAGTGTCTCTCATTCAGTCTCTCTCTCTCACTCTCGCTCTCTCACTCTCTTGCCCTCTCGCTCCGTCTTGGTCTCTCACTCCCTGTGTTTAGTTCACGTTTCTTGTTAGTGTCATCCTGTTCAGGTGTGTTTCCCAGGTGTGTCCACTCTGCCCTCATTCCCTCTGTGTATTTATTGTCTCTGTTTGCCTTTGTTCCTTGTCGCTATCTCCCTCATTGTGTGTGCGCTCGTCTCGTCATGTCTTTACCTTCCAGTCAGTCAGTCAGTCAGTCAGTCAGTCAGTCAGTCAGTCAGTCAGTCAGTCAGTCAGTCAGTCAGTCAGTCAGTCAGTCATCTCTCTTGCTATTTAGCTTTTTGTTATTTTTGCACCTTTGTTTTGTAACCTTTTTCCCAGCATTAATAAAGCTGTGGTTTTAAGTTCAAGTTCTGTCTGTGAGTCCTGCACTTGGGTCCTACTCCATCTGCCACACACTTCCGGATACCTGACACTATATAAGTACCAGTCCATTTATCATTTAAAAAATGTGACACTAACAAAAATTGCGTACTTGACTTCAACCAGCAGAGGTGCACATACTAAGCTTCTCTGCTAGCTAAGCTAACTAAACAAAACAAATAATGTGATACTAGTGGGAATTACATGATTCAAGTGTCTCTCCCCCACAGTTACCCTGCAAGGCTAAACTTGCAGCATTTACTTATTTAGCATTATATTGAATTGTAATTATCTGCTCCAGTCACCACTGTTTTTCTGCTCTTCCTCTTTTTTCCTTTTTTCACTCCCAGGAAATTCATTCAGGATAATTCATTTTTGTTAATGTCACTGGGTTTAAACAGAATCATGATCCCACTGTGATTCAAAAATGATTGATTCACTGAGCTAAGCAGAGCCGTGAATTGTTTTCCTTTCTATTTGCGTTAGTTTAAGACAAGTTTGTTTAAGATATAATTTTTCACTGCTTGATGTAGAGTTTTTGTCTTGTGTCTTGTGTGTTGCAATATTCTTTAGTAAGTTGTGCTTGAAAAACTGTTAGGGGTCATATGACTAAGTGAATGCATGAATCCTTTGTGGGGTTTGATTTTAATTTAATTATTTAATTGTAAAAAAACAAATAGATCAAGCTGCTACATAAATAAATAGGAGACTTCTTATTTACAATTATTGAAACTGTGTAAAATGAAACAAAATGCAATGATTGGCAAATCTTATGAACCTGGATTTTATTAAAAAAAACATAGAAAACATATCAAATGTTTAAACTGAGAAAATGTACCATTTTAAGAAAAAAAAAAGTTCAATTTGAATTTGATAGCAGTAATATGTCTCAGAAAAAATCTGGGACAAGGGCAACAAAAGGCTGGAAAAGTAAGTGGTACTAAAAAGAAACAGTTGGAGGAACATTTTGTAACTAGTTAGATTATCTGGCAAAGCTATCAAATTCAAATAGAGCCAATATTTTTCTTAAATTTTAAACATCAGTTTAAACATTTGATATGTTTAAACTTTTCTACTCTGAGTTGAGTTTTTTGTATTGCATGCTGCTTTAAATAAGTTTGCTTGAAAAGCTGTTGGGGGACATGTGACTAAGTGAATGCATAACTCCTTTGTGGGGTTTGATTTTGATTTAATGATTTAATTCTAAAAAATAGATCAAACCCCTACAGTAGTTAGAAACAAGTGATGCACATTAATTCAGAGAAAAGATAACACATCTGGGAAACACAGAGGTTGTGAGTACAACAAAATAAAATAAAACACTGTGGAAAAGAATAGAAAGCCAAAAAATTACCTAATAAACAGGATGAGACATCTCAGCAATATTTTTCCCATAAAGTTTTAAGCTTTTCACACTCATGTGTCGTCTATTATTATTCCTTATTATGGCACCAGAATAGATCATTAAAAGTGACCTATAACTGTGTTCATATGTCAGTTGGTTCCAGCCTTGTATATCAGATTATTAATGCTTCTGTTGTTAGAAAACAGTAGTCTTTAACAGCACATTATTGTGTGCATTTCTCCAATTTTCCTTCCTTTCCAACAACGATAACTGACAGTAAAGTCTAACTCTTGGGTGATACTATTAAGTATTTCCAAAAGAAGATGAGGTCAGTTGTAAAGTTTTGAAGATTTCAGTACCATTGATGTACTGCGCTTGAATGTTTGAGCCTGCATGGTGAATGTTGAAGCATTGTATTTTTTTCTCTGTTTCCCACAGGTATTTCCATACCATTTACCTGGGTGTTCGGAGTCGTCAGAGTGCTGAGACAGAGCGCTGGCGTTACTACTGGAGGATGGTCTATGAGTTTGCAGATGTGAGCATGTTGCATCTACTGGCAACCTTTCTGGAGAGTGCTCCACAACTGGTGCTGCAGCTGTGCATTATCATACAGACACACAAGCTCCAGGCTGTGCAAGGTAATAGCCCCACACACACTCAAACACTGCTGCACAACTGTGTGACCATACTGATGCCAAACATTTTTGTATTTTTCAAGCTGAAGCTGGTAAAGCTATTTACATGTTTGTTTGGTTTTTTGTGTGTGCTTTCTTATGGATGTAAATTATTTGATTCTTCAAAGCCACCTGTGAATATGATTAGAGTGCTTTTTTTTTTGCAAAAATAAAGATGTAAGACTAACTTTAACTAAGAAGTATGTTAATAATAGGAGACCAGATGCACTTTATTTGGAACTGGTTAATAACTAAAATGGAAAAATGTGAAAAACCTATGCACACATACAATTCTTTGTGGATTTGTTCCCATGAAACCAGGCCCCATGTGGAAAGAATGACATTTTCCACTTCCACATTTTTCTCATGCTTACTGATTCATACTTAATTCATTCAGAAGAAAAAGTGATCACTTTCATGAGAGACTTATGATAAGTCTTATAAGACTTAGATAGATGCATAAGTTTTTGGGTAATGACACTTTTTTGTAATTTTGTCTCTGTACACCACCACAGTGGATATTAAATCAAACCATCAAGATGTGACTGAAATGCAGACTTTTAGCTTTAATTCAAGGCTTTCACCAAAGTGTGTGTTTAGGAATTACATTAATTTTTTGTAAATTCTGTTTGTTTATTTGTCTCTTAAAAAGTGAATAAACAAAACACAATAAACAATGCTGCTGTTCCAGTGGAAATCTTTCATGGAGCAAATTGCTGGGGATGGAGGGGTCTCCTGAGAAGACCCTGCTGCCTCCTCCTCCCCGGAGACAGTATCGGATGACCTCGCGTCACCCTGAGTGCAGCACAGACACTACACGTCCCTACTGGTCGTGAGCACATCCCCAGACATTTCTACATTAGCCTACTAAACCCTAGCCAATCCGTTCCCAAAAGGGATGCACTAGGCGGGAGCTAACAGCAGCCTTAAGCCTATGCATTTTGCCTTTGTATTTAATTTCCGGTGGCACTATAGGATATCTGTGAATATCCCAGTGCACACACCAGACCTCCACCCATTCAGCCCCCAGCAATGCCCCCGGCCGAACCAGAGTTAGGTGGACCAAGGTTTGTGTGCAGCCTGAGTCCACCGTAGCCTGGCGTATACCCCTTGGTTCCTTACCGGAATACTGGATGTCTCTCCCAGACCGGGGGAAAGTGTTGGGAGGCCAGCGACGTAGAACACCTGTCCCACCTCCATTAACGGGCACTCCGGGCAGAAGTGCCCCGTTCGCCCGCACCTCTAACGCTTCTGCCCCGACGAATGTGCGACTCCTGGTGAGTCAGGTGCAGCGTTCGGGACCGGGACCTGGGGAGAGACAACAGGAAGAAATGGGTTAGTAGCCGCCCCCCCAGCTGAGGGCACCCTGGTGGGCCCTCCGGACACGCCACCAGGTGGTCCTTGGCCAGCGACATTGCTACCTCTAGGTTCGCTGACCAATGGCAGTGGACTCATTCCGCTATCCCTCCCGGGAGCCCCTCCACAAATTGCTCCAACACAATCAGATCTAGTAGTTGCGCCTCCTCCCATGACGGGCCAGGCTGCAGCCACCTCTCCATCATATCCCAGAGCCGTTGGGCAAAGGCCTCCTTGCGGCCTCCCCAGAACCAGCGATGATGATCCTCCGGGAGAGGCCCAGCCGGTCTAGGATGGCCTTGTGGACATCTGCAAAGCTGCCCCTTGACGTCAACGGCAGGTTCATTGCCGCCGTGTGGGCCTCCCCTGACACCAGGGGCAGCAACCTCAGCGTATGTTTTGGACTTTGTATTTTTTCTCTTCTGTCAGCAATAAAGCTGTTTTTTTTAGTTTAAGCTATTTCCTGAATCTTACGTTTGGGTCTGCAACCTGCCTGCCACACAGCACATTGTGACATGCACACAGCTTTGAGACATCCAATCGTGCCAGTTTGTTTTGATAATATCTCTCCCTCTCCATTCAAATAAATGAACACTCCTAGTGGAAACTATCACACACATTTCAGTTGCAAAATGAGATATGCTTGTCAGCATTAAATTTAGCACAATTTGCAGTAAATTGCCTGCCACAAACCTTAGTAACTCACTTAGTCATTATGTTGCATTCTCACTTGGAAAAATAAATGGTGGGGTAGGTAAGTTGCGCTCATAAGCATAGACTAACCCTGACTAATTGCAACATCTTGGAAATCTGTCTGTGTTTAAAAATTAGATGGCGATTATTTGCAAATCTTCAGTCTGTCGGAGAGTGATTGCGGTCAGTCCAAGTTGGACCCTGATTCTTTGGTGACGGGTTGTCTCCCACCCGGGGGCAGGATGGGGCCCCTTTTCAGCCCGGGAGTTTCATTGCCAAACCCAGCCCACTTTTTCCACGGTGGAGGAATTTGAATAAATGAAACAACAGATAAGCTCTTACTCTCTCTTTATATTGGGTAGAAGTTTGACGTTTCAAATCAGGTTAAAAAAAATGATAAAAACAATTTTAGAAGTATTTAACTTTGGACAGGAACAATAAGTTGAAATTAAAATAATTTGAAATAAAAATGTATTGGGCTTATCTGCTGGTCTGATACTACAAAAACATCCCATTAAGGAGTTATTCAGTATTGCACAGATCATACTGGAACCTTTAAATTATGTTTATTTTCCTCTTAAAACAGTAGGATATCTGTGATTCACTGTGTACCTATTAGGCTCTACAAAATAAACTAGGCTAATAACCTCGGTTATATGAACTGGTTTTATATCAAACGTTGTGCTGACAATACAAAATTTCATCCATATTTTCTCTTTACCGGCTGCAACTGGGGTCACCCTTCTTTTTTTGAGCCTAGCCTTTTCGGCTTCTCCTGGCCTCTTTTTGCTCTCCATAATCACCGACTGACACTTCATTCTACCACTCTAGGAAAGACGACCAATGGGCCCAACCAACTCAAACATTTGGGAGGGGAGAACTTCCTCAGATGGTAGAACCCATCTCATATACTGCGATGCAGGGGGTACGCTGTTAGATGAATGGAGATTCTGAAGAAAATAAAGTAATTGTCAAAATTATTTTGACTCACCCAACCGGCCCAAAAGAGAGGTGAATGTGAACTGGCCCATAGGGAATCCACCCAACTCTCCTGATTAGTCATGCTGTCCCTGCTCCCACCTACAAAAAGTCTTTAAAAGTCTTTATTCGATATATGGTACTGAGTTTTCAGTGAATCAAATGTGTTAAATCTGTCATTCTCACAGAGATCAAAGATTCTAACAATACCTGCTCTTTGCCAAAGTGTAAAGTTTGCTCCTGTTACCTTTGGTGAGAGTTCTGGGTTATGAGATTAAATATAATTCAATTTCATTTATGTAGCACCAAATCACAAAAACGGTTGCTTCAAGGTGCTTTAAGATAAAGATGAAGAGGGGCAGCCATCCGCCACATTGGGGTTGAAGAGAAAAAGAATAGAGCAGGGAGCGACAGGGGAAAAGGCGAACTATGGGAGAGATACACAAAGTTTAATAATTACTAATGATTAAATACAGTAGTGGTGTATAATCACACAGAGAGGGAAAAGAGATGAGTGAAGAAGAAACACTCAGTGCATCATGGGAAGCCCCTCAGGAGCCTAAGCCTACTGCAACATAACTAAGGGAGGATTCAGGGTCACCTGATTCAACTATAAGCTTTATCAAATAGGAACGTTTTAAGCTTAACCTTAAAAGTAGAGAGGGTATCTGTCTCCCAGATCCAAACTGGAAGCAGGTTCCATAGAAGAGGAGCCTGATAGCACTGCCTCCTATTCTACTTTTAAAAACTCTAGGAACTGCAAGTAAGCCAGCAGTCTGAGTGTGAAGTGCTCTATTAGGATAATAAGATGCTATGAGGTTTTTAAGATATGACGGGGCCTGATTATTCAAGACCTTGTATTTCAGGAGAAGGATTTTAAATTCAATCCTGAATTTAACAGGTAAGAGAAGCTAATATGGGAGAAATATGGTCTCTCTTTCTTGCCCCAGTTAGTAATCTTGCTGCAGCATTCTTGAGGCAGTCCTACATATTTGCTTAATGATTAATTGTACTACAATGGTTTGAATCATATCTATTCCACGACAAGCACAGAGATGAGTCCACTTTCAGAAGCCATAAGATCATTTATAACCGTCCCTAGTGCTGTTTCTGTGCTATCATGCACTCTAAATCCTGACTGAAATTCTTCAAATAAACCATTCCTCTGGAAATAATCAGTTAGCTGTTTGACAACTACTCTTTCAAAAATGTTTTAAATAAAAGGAAGGTTAGAAATTTGTTTACAATTGGGAGGCGAAGGCAGGAGAGGAAGGCGGAAGCCTTGGCAGTCCAATCCCCAGTTGTTAAAACTGGTTTTGGGTACATGGAATGTCATCTCTCTGGTGGGGAAGAAGCCTGAGCTAGTGCTTGAGGCCAAGACATACTGGCTAGATATCGTTGACCTCACCTCAATGCACAACTTGGGTTTGGAACCAGTCTACTGGAGAGAGGTTGGTCCATTTTTGAGTTTTGGTGAGAGGTAGCAAGCATTGGGGGTATACTTGTTTCCTTTAACCCGAATGGTTTTTTGTTGTTGGACTTCTGTGCTAACCAGTTTGTCCATAACTAACACCATGTTCAAATATAAGGGTGGCCATAAGTGCACATGGCACTAGAACACCTTGATCAATTTTGTAATCATATTGTCAGATCTGCAGCCATATGTTCTGGACACTTGGGTGAAGAGAGGACCAGAACCGTCAACTGATCACCACCTGGTGGTGAGTTGGATCAGGTGGTGTGGGGGAATGATGGAGAGGCCTGGCACACCCAAATGGATAGTGAGGGTGCACTGGGAACATCTGGAAAATGCCCTGGTCCATGAGATCTTCAGCTCCTGCATCCAGCAAAGCTTCGACAGCATTCTGAGGGATGCTAGGGAGGCTGAGTCTCAATGGATCATGTTTCGTACCTCCATGGTTGAGACAGTTGTGCAGAGCTGCAGTTTCTTGTCATAGCAGTAATGCCTAAACCAGAGTAGTCCTATCGATCATGATTAGCTTGTTGGACTCCAGAGGCAGCTGACAGGTACCAGCAAGCAAAGTGGAATGTGGCTCTGGCAGTAGCCAAGGCAAAAACTCAGTTGTGGGAGGAGTTCAGTGAGGCCATGGAGCAAGACCTTTGGTCAGGCTTGAAGCAATTCTGCAAACCATCAGACAACTCAGGAGGGGGAAGCAGCTTCCTGTGCACACTGTATATAGTGGGGATAGGCCTAGGCTGCTGGGGGCTTCCCATGATGCAATGAGTGTTTCTCCTTCTCTCACCTCTTTTCACTCACCGTGTGTTTTTACACCACTCTGCATTTAATGAGTTATTGTTAATCTCTGGCTCTCTTCCATAGTGTGTCTTTTGTCCTGTCTTCCTCCCCTCACTCCCAACCGGTCGCAGCAGATGGCTGCCCCTCCCTGAGCCTGGTTCAGGTTTCTTCCTGTTTAAAGGGAGTTTTTCCTTCCCACTGTCACCAACTGCTTTCTCATAGGGGGTTGTCTGATTGTTGGGGTTTTTCTTATTATTGTAGGGCCTTTACCTTACAATATAAAGCGCCTTGAGGTGACTGCTGTTGTGATTTGGCGCTATATAAATAAAATTGAATTGAATATATGGCTGACAGTTGGTGTCGTAAACCACCACGTCTGTTCAACGATGGTCGTTCACAGTGGACATGGATGGCCTCTTTTCAGTCCAAAATGTGAACATTGGCATCCTCGAAAGAGTGAGCTTTATCCTTTAGGTGCAGATGCACAGCTGAGTCTTGCCCTGTCGAAGTGGCTCTTCTATATTGTGCCATGCGTTTATGGAGTGGCTGTTTAGAGGTCCGAGCACTCTTCACTGCACTGTACATCATACACTATGTTGCTTAGTTTGTGTGTGTGGGCTTCCGGTAAACCTCAATGTTGAGGCTTCCATCCTCCTCAATGCGCACCGCACAGTCCAGAAAGGGCAAACTATTATCCTTTGGATCTTCCCTGGTGAACTTTATGTTTCTATCCACTGAGTTGATGTGAACAGTGAAGGCTTCTACTTCTTGGGTTTTGATTTTGACCCAGGTGTCATCTACATATCTGTACCAATGGCTAGGTGCTATCCCTTTGAAAGAGCCAAGTGCTTTACTTTCCACTTCCTCCATGTAAAGGTTGGCTACAATGGGTGGCACTGGGGAGCCCATGGCACATCCATGCCTTTGTCTGTAGAAACCTTTGTTGTATTTAAAATATATGGTGGTAAGGCAGAGGTGTGTAAAACAGTGTGCAAATCTGATCGGGGATAAAGCTGGTTCTGTCGTGTAAGGAGCTCTCTGCCTGCGAGCCGTACTGAGCAGCCACAGCCCGAGCAACAGGAGCTGCCAGAGTCTGCTGAAGAGCCCCAGCCTGAGCAACCCGGTCCAGCGTCTGGCAGCTCCAGGCACCCCACAACTGAACCTGCGCCTGAGTCAGTGGGTTCCGGGCAGTCTGCACCTGAACCTGAGCCTGAACCTCAGCCCATTGGTCCCGGGCAGCCTGCACCAGAGCCTGATGGTCCGGCGCCATCAGATTCCAAGGACCGACCTCGGCCTCCAGCCAAGCTGCCTGAGGGTCTCCATCATCACCACCGACACTGTTCTCCTGCCAAGTCACCCAAGGGCATCCATCGGCATCGTTGGCCTCCTGCCAAGCCACCAGAGGTGTCCTATTGCCTCCATCACAGCGGCCAGCCCCCAGAGCTACACAGTCTCCGCCGCTAGCTTCCCGGCCAGCCCCCATAATTCCACTGTCTCAGCCATCTGCCTCCTGGCAGACCCCCTGAACTGAGTTGCCACTACAGGCATCTGTCCCTGGACTTCGCCTTGTGGCCGAGCCAGCCTCCAGAACTGTTGTACCTGTTGCTTAACCCCATGGCCAGGCCAGTCTGTTTTTCTGTTGTTTGGACACAGAGACTCTGTAATGTTTCTGTTTATAGGTTCGTTGTGCATCTGTTACTAGTTTCTTAGTTTTCTCTGTGATCCTTATCTGTTTCTCCTGACATATCAATTGGATACTCTGGGATATGCTGTTATGTTATGCCAAGGTAGAGTAAGAACACCCTGGAGTAGTACCTGTACCAGGTGCATTCGTCTTTCAATGTGTGGTTCAAAATATCAAACAACAAAAGTTGCCTTGAGGCGACTTTTGTTGTGATTTGGCGCTATATAAATAAAATTGAACTGAATTGAATCAAAGTGTTTCTGTAATCCATCCATGATGTGGCTGTGAAATCAACTGGTTTTTCTGTCTGTCTCTATCTTTTTTAGGAATGACAGCTGCAGCCTCCCTCGTCTCTCTGGCCTGGGCCCTGGCCTCCTATCAGAAGGCCCTGCGAGAGTCTCGGGATGACAAGAAGCCCATCAGCTATCTGGCAGTTATTATCCAGTTCTGTTGGCACTTCTTCACTATAGCAGCCCGAGTTATCACCTTCGCTCTGTTTGCTTCTGTATTCCAACTCTACTTTGGCATCTTCATCGTCCTGCACTGGTGCATCATGACTTTTTGGATTGTCCACTGTGAGACAGACTTCTGTATCAGCAAGTGGGAAGAGATTGTGTTTGACATGGTGGTGGGCATAATCTACATCTTTTCCTGGTTTAATGTCAAGGAAGGACGGACAAGGTGAAGACTCTTCATTCAGTGTGATGTGGCTTGGTTTTTTAAAAATTCTTTAACTGTTCTGTAATTTTTGAATTTGAAAATGCTTGGTTACATTAAGTTCAAACAGTTGTTTTGGAAATAACTTTGGGGTCATAAAGGTATCATTTTGTATAACAAAAATCAGGAGGTTACATTGAAAAATGAAAAAATTTTGTGCTGTAAAATGTAATTCTCCACCATTTTGGATTATCAGTCATAGGATGGAAGTAACTTTTTCTATTTTAGTTATTAAGCAAAAAGCTACATAACTGAAAAAATGTGGAAAAAATTACCTTAGTAAATAAATAAATTAAAACTTCAAATGTGCAAAAGCGCATAGGTGTTTCAATAGGTTTGAGATCTGGTGACTGCAAAAAGCCATAGCAGTCACATCATTTTGATCCTCATCAAAACCATTCAGTGACTCCTTGTGTCTGATGTTCGAGTACTGATACTGTGGTGTGAAAAAGTATTTGCCCCCCTTCCTAATTTCTTAGTTTTTTGCATATTTGTCACACTTAAATGTTTCAGATCATCAAACAAATTTTCATATTCGACAAAGATAACCTGAGTAAATACAAAATGCAGTTTTTAAATGATGATTTCATTTATTAAGGGAAAAAAGCTATCCAAACCTACCTGCCCTGTGTGAAAAAGTAATTGCCCCCTAAACCTAATAACTGGTTGTGCCGTCCTTGGCAGCAAGAACTGCAATCAAGTGTTTGTGATAACTGGCAATGAGTCTTTCACATCACTGTGGAGGAATTTTGGCCCACTCTTCTTTGCAGAATTGTTTTATTTCAGCCACATTGGAGGGTTTTACAGCATGAACAACCTGTTTAAGGTTATGCCAAAACATCTCAATCGGATTTAAGTCCAGACTTTGACTAGGCCCATCCAAAACCTTCATTTTGGTTT